>CAAKMY010054723.1:0-12270 GCA_901111285.1 Corrigiola litoralis
GGTGGGGGGGGGGGGGGGAATGGGGTTAAGATTTGCAAAGTTACTAAAGTTGAATCACCTAAGGTATCAAAACCCACAACTTACCTGACATGGCGTTGTATTGTTTTCGTCACATGTAATCATCTCAATCTTTCTAAATCGCAAAACATAAATCATTGTACATTCTGACCACTAAAATCAGTGTCACTCTCTCTCTCTCTCTGTGTCTCTCTCTCTCTGATCTCTGTCTTTCATCAGACCCTCTACTTCTCTATCTGCTTCGCTGAATCTCCAATGAACATCCCTTTGCAATTGACACAGGTCAACCACGGTAGCTTTCTGTTGACACATTTTTTTTTTGAATCTTTTGCAGTCTTGTCTCCATCAATAAATCGTTAATCTCATTTCTAATTATTAATCACATCCTTTTGTCAATTAACTAGCTCTTCATCATACTACTTAACCACTTCCAAGCACGTCTTGACATATTTGCATCTGAGGCTGATAAAATTTGCAACCAACGACCCTTTTCCAACGGTTCTGCCGAGTCCACGCTCTCACAAGGGCAAGGAGTATGTTGCATTAGCACTTGGTTGGGGATGCTAGATGTGAACAAAAGCTTCCACTTAACTATTTAATTTTTCCAATCAACTAAATCAAACAATTGAGAAACAAATTTGCAATTGAAGGACTTTTTGCTAAAATGCAATTTTTAAAAAATATCTACCAAAATAGCCATTTTCCAAACTATTTGCAAAATTAGCTGTGTAGTGGTGGGCCTTTTTTATTTGTATGAAACCACTTGTAATGGCAATCTAGTATAAAGAAAACATAAAGGAATAATTAATGGGAATAATCCCAAGTTTGGATGTTTATTTTTAATTAATCCTAACTTTCGATTGTTCTCCATTAATCCTAAGTTTCACTCGCATTTTTTCTGTTGCACCCGTTTTAACGAGCCTCTTTTCCCGAACCTACGTGGCTGTCCCAAGCCTAGTTTTTTTGTTATCAAACCCATCTCCCATGACATAATTACTCTTCTAACCCCCATGTACCCTCTTCTGTCTTCAGTCTTCCTTGTACCCTCTATCTCTCCTCTCCTCACCTTCTTCTTTAATTTCTTCTTATTAACCTTCAATGGCCATGAAAGGTAGATGTGACATAGCTACTCTCTTCTATCCCACCCAACCCGCACAACTTCCTAATTAAACAGCACCACCTTATCTCTCACCACCATCAAACCCCCCCCCCCCCACCACGTCAATGTCAAATACAACACCACCCCCATGCATTTCGTTCTGTGAGGTATTTGTTGGCGGAGGATATGGCATGCGGTTTGATGGTGGGGACGGAGTTGGTGGTGCGAAAGGGCCTTGAGGGTAGGGAAGGGGCCAATGATTATAGAGAGGGGGCTTGGTGGTGTGTTGGGCGATTATTGGAGAGGGGGTATATGTGCGTACATGGGGTGTGGAAAGCGATAATAAGAGGAGGGGAACGGGGCTGGTTGGGAAGGGTGTTGAAAGGTGGGGAACGAGTAATGCTGGGGTGAGGTGTGTTGGGTGTTTGTTTGGGAGGGGGTAGAGGGGCGTAAATGGGGTGGGGAGGGGGAGTGATGTGAGATGACACAAGTGGTGTCAGGACGGCACTAGGGGAGGGGGAAAATCTGGGAAAAATGGTGATATTGGGAGAGGAAAAGTGGTGGTAGTGGGAGGTTCGTCAAAACAGATAGGTTTGGAAATGAGGTTTTTTAAAATGGGTGCAACAGAAAAAACGCGATGTAAACCTAGGATTAATGGGGAATAATCAAAAATTGGGATTAATATAAAAGAAATCGCCAAACTTGGGATTATTCCCATTAATTTTTCCAAACATAAAACCTACCATAGAAAGGAAACGAGGGGAAATGAAGAGGACACCCTTAACTGGAAATAATTGAAGGGGACGGAGGGAGTAGTAGTTTTGAGAAAGTAAAATGGTGTACAAAAGGTTATAGCTATCAATTTGTCCTTTAATCATATGAATGCCAATCAGCTTAGTAAGGTACTCCCTCCGTCCCACTTATTTCCCCCAATTGCTTTTTGACACTATGTAATGCCTTGACCATTAATAACCCAAAATATAAAATTATTAAAGGCATATAAAAAATTAAAATTTAGATTTGTGTCCAGAAATACTTTCATATGGTAATATTTTTTTTAGCTGTATATTCAGAGTTATTGATAGTCGAAAAACCATCTCGGCACGTGTGCAAATGTAATTGGGGAGAAATGAGAGGGACGAAGGGAGTATTTGAGATTCTGTACTTGTCTCAAGACCAACGTAGGTGAAGCCTGTATGCATCACTCGGAAATGAGTTTTATTGGGAACAATTAGAGATGTATGGTTTGCCTTGATAGAATCAAACCTAGGAAGGAAATAATCAGGAGATGATTTGGAATTTCATTTTTCCATGAATTAGTAGTAGAGTAGGGGACTAAGCTTCCTTAGCGAAGAGTTAGGTGTGAATTAGGAATAATAATGAATTTTTCACTTAAGCTCGATTAAGTGGACCTCGGCATTTTTTTTGTGTGAGATGTGTTGAGATTATTACCCATTATCACACGCGGAAAATTATCATCCAATTCTTCTATATCTAGCTATTCCCTTCCGTATTTCAATTTAATTCAAGACACCCTGAATCCCGTATTCTACCGCAATTAAACTCATTTTTCGGGTTGTGGTTCATAATTGTAAAATTCATGTAAACGTTACAATATTTTTGTTATAATTGCAACGTTGGGTTTTTGTCCGGAAGATTTGGTGAAGTTATGGTTATTTCCATTAAATTTTGCCTCTTCTTTTTCGTCACATGAAACAAACAAGACTCCCAGGCTGTAACAGGATACAAGTACAAATTATAGGAAACAATTTATAAGAATCAAACAACTAGGCCTGTTCAATGGGGCGGGTCCCCACTAAAAGCCCGGGCCCGCCCCGTTTTATGGCGGGTCATGACCCACTTTTCTGTGTAGCGGGCCGGGCTAAAACGGGTCAAGACCCGTTTATGCATTTTAGCAGGCCGGGCCGGGTCTCTCACGGGTCAATTAAAAAAAAATCTGTGATAATGTTATGAGTTTACAGAAACGCAGATTCGCAATACCCGACATCTCCCAATTTGCAAAATTTCCCAAACAAATGCATCATCGGTTCAATAGCTGGTTACTTTGAGAAGAGTAACGTACATGGATCTAATTAACATGCTTTTCCACGTACTGAAGGTCTGAAGCATGTATCCGTAGAGCACCAGAAGGAGATATTAGTAGGTGTCTATTCTCAATGCTTTCAGGCAAAAAGGCAAAAAAGCTACTGAAGCTGTAGTAAAGCATGTGGGTGGTTTTTAAAAAATTGAGACTTGGCCAGCATGTAATACAGACTTTCTGCCATAACGGGTCAGGTTAACCCGTGACCCGCCCCGGCCCGATTTGAAGTAGCAACGCCCTGCCCCAGCCCATTCTGAATTGACCCGCCCCGCCCCGAGCCCGGCCCATTGAACAGGTTCACAAACAACCAAATATGATGAGAAGAGTTATTTTGTTATACTAAGAGAACAAAATCCTAAAGGCTAGCCTGGTGAAGACAAGTTCAGGCAACCTAAATGTTTAAGTAGAAGCTCTTAGACATAGAAATTTATTGCTTCTAATTTAAACAATCTCTGACTTATGTTTCTGTTGAATAACTAACCATTAGCAATTCCATTTTTTTTTTTGTAAAAAACTTAATTAATCTCTGACTTATCTCTGACTATTAGTTTCTGTGGTAAGTGTGCATATTTGACCGTTCCATTTGCTTGATTTAGTCATCGAGTTGGGCTACTGCCATATTCTTCCACTCATTTGTTTGAGCTGAATTATCTTATTTCATAGTATATTTCATCTGTTCCTTCAATTCTGTAGGGGTTCGGAACTACTCGATGCCCCACGTTGTTTCAATTGTGGTTCATATGGCCATTCTCTAAAGGAATGCCAAAAGCCTCGAGATAATGTTGCCGTTAACAATTCTCGCAAGCAGCTCAAGTCAAAACGTAACCAGACAGCTGGTATGCGTAATCTGACTAGATATTATCAGGATTCTCCTGGAGGAAAGTATGAAGGTTTGAGGCCTGGTGTTCTTGATGCTGAGACAAGGCGACTTTTGGGTCTTGAGGTAAGAGATATCTTAATTTAGTGCTGTACATGCCTCTTTTCTTCAAGCTTTTGGTCTTGTTTTGAATAACGGTAGAAGCTGTAATGTATATAATTGTAGGATAAGATGATTCAGAGTCATACACCCCACCCTTTTCAATAGCAACCGAAGACTGATCTTAGTGTGACAAGCTTAAGGATAAACTAACCAAGCAGGGTAAGAATGGAAGTCCCTAATTTACTTGGGAGATACGAACTCAAAAGTCCTAGGATATGAAATATCACCACCAAGGTTTATTAAGAACCAGGACCAAACTGTTTTGTGATACAGTTTTGCACCTTCTTAAAGTCTTTACCTTGTTCGGATCCTAAGAGGTTATTTCTGTCGTCGTTCATCGAGTGAGTGCTTACGATAGCATAGTGCACTCCATATACAGCTCAAGAAAGTCCAATAGGATAAGTAAAGAATTGCAAGAAAACATGAAGAATACAAAATACATAATTTGAGCTAAAATCAGACACCAGCATGCTTAGAAAACTAATAAAGGAGTCTTTCATGAGCTCTTGCAGTTTTTCTCCTCCATCCCTAGCCCTTCAGTTGTACATTGGGAGTAACAAGTAATGATTGGCTTGTCCCATCCCATTGCCCATACATCCATGATGAGCCAGTCGGAGAACACAAATCACTCAAAATTGGTCAATCTGGATAGATTTGGTCTCAGTCAAAAATGTTAATGTCTTTATCTCCTTAATAAGCCTCTAAATTCTCTTGGAATTAGAACTAATTGATCATAGTCGAGTTTGATGTGGCAGTTTGATAGCTCCAAAAAAAGCATATGCACTACCTCCATGAATTAACTCTGAAAAACCCATTAAGTCCCTAATCTCGAGTTAGATAAGCAAAAAGCCACTCTTCTAGAGCTGGTAGCTTACCTGCTTCCTGTACTCCTTAGATCCTCCGAGGGCACTCCTGAGACACCTTAGAGGTCACTTCTTAGACACCTTAAAGGTTACTCCTTAGACACCTTAGAAGTCCTGTTCCTAATCAAGTTGGTGTTGCATGTTAAGACACAAGTCATGCTCAAAACAATCAATCTAAGAATTGTCCTGGCTTCCGTTCTAAACCACGCCTTAGGGATGCGTTGTTGGCAAGTTTTCAACTTCCTTTAGCTCACAGAACACGAAGGAAAATCTGAATCGGTGCGCATTGCTGACTGTTAGTCGTTTTACCAACAATAAGAAGGTTTAATGCAAACTTGTCTTAGTGCTGCTGCAGTAAGCATTCTGGACAACTGCTGAATGAAAGGTTTTTTAGGCAAATCTGAACTACTCTAGCCTCTAGGTGTGGTATCAGCCTAATTTAATAGCTAACTTCTTGATGTTCAATACGAGCACAAGAGTCACCCCATCTGGATGTGTAAGCTAGGAGTCAGTACTCCTCAAAGTTGATGCATGGAAAATGTACTTTCAGACAAACCTCCTGGACAGTTTGTGCAAAAGTATGAATTTCGCCCAAAGCTTAAATCCAAATTGACGCAAAAATTCATACTTTAGTCAGTGTCATCAGCTTTCCAGGAAGGATCATGTTCCAATTTAGTGTTACTTGAGTGCTCTGAAGTGCTTGACGTAATAGCTTTCTTGTAGAATGGATTTGTGTGCTTTTAGAGAAGTTCTGCATGATGCAGAATTGAGCCTGATAAAACATGAGAAACTGGTGTTGTACTTAGGCTACTTATTTTGTCTTCTTTACAGGAAGTAGCTCTTTTAATTTAGTTTTTCAAACTGTCTGGTTTCGACAGGAGACTGATCCACCGCCATGGCTCAACAGAATGCGGGAAATTGGGTATCCTCCAGGATATTTAGGTAAGCTGATTACAAAGTATACTTTGTTGAAATTCTGCTTTTCACTTCGCACCTGTCACTTTGTTTTGCATAATTTGGTGGTGGGAATATCTGTTGCAATATATCTTGGATGTAAGATTAGTTTCCCATTTTCTTTGATAATGGTTGAACATAGACTGCTGTTTGATTATGTTGATTGGGTTTGGTCTTTACTTTTTACTTTTTATATACACCACATATAGATAATAGAATCAAATAAGTACTTACTAAGGTTTTTTATGAATTATTTATAAGCACTGAGTGCTTGCCTCACAGAAGTCCCTTTGAGTGGAATTTGGCATATGAAATTAGAGATCGACATTATGATTTCTTTTATTTTGTTCTCCTTTGACACAGGGCCGACCCATAGATTTGAGAGGCCTTGTGAGAAGTGTTATTCCGGGGCCCCAAACTAAATATAGAACACATTCAAAAAAATTATTCTATGCTAAAAGATTCATAGTTCAACCAACTACATGTTATCCTTTATTGAAAAAAAGGAAAAAAAACTGTATATTTTTTTGTCTAACTGTAAGCGGGTTACTCCAAGTTTGGGACCCTTTCTTTTGGGGCCCTGTTCGGCGGCCCGAATTGCTTTTCTATAGGCCGGTTCTGCTTTTACATTTTAATTAGTTAGATTCACAAGTCTTGCCGAAGAAATTAGTACAATCTAAATAAATTTAAATGTGAAGTCCAGTCTAGCCTGTGGTTTAAATCATAATTTGATGACTTTTAGCCAGAAACTGCAGTGGTAAAAGCATTAGTTATTTTGAACAAAGTTAATTGCACAAAAGTTCGTAGGTCTTATGTCATCTGACACTTGTGACCTTCTAGGTAGTTGTAATTTTTACTGGCAGCAATGTACTCAGGAGTCAGGACTGTAAAAATACGTTTATAAGTACATAAATTAGTGCAAAGTAGTGCTCTAAGGATTTTTTATAAATTAGTGCGAAACTAAGAGAGAAAGATATGGATTTTTGCTAGTCCTTAATTTACCATTTAAAGAAATGTCTTTCAGGTTTTGGGGCAACCGTTGCCAAAAGCTATGAACGGATATGCTCCTTTAATAATGGGAAAAACGTAACTTTCAGTATTATCGTACCATGCCAGATCATGTGAGTAACTCATTACCAAAGGCCTTTAAAGAGGGTTCTTGTGAAGGACAGTGTAAGGGATGCTAGTTATGGCCTTTTGCTAGTACTTAGTTTACCATTAAAAGAAATATCTTCCAGGGGTCTGGGAAAATCATCATCATAATAAATGAAATGTTCTGCTCCTTTTATTACTGGGAAATGTGTAAATTGAAGTGTTATAGTATCATACCGTATCATGTGATTAGTGCATTACTAAGGAGGCTCTTGTAAGGACAATGTAAGGGAGGTCAGATATACACTATTTCGCCCCTAAATTTGCAAATTGCTCTTGCAGTCTTATGCGAAACTGTTAGGTCAATTGTTCTGTTTGTCCTTTGATCACAGGCAGCTTACTATCCTACTACAGAGAAACAAAAAGACCAGACTCTTTATATATAATCCATTCTTCTCTAATGTTGAGGAGTTGACCGTCTTAAAGTCTTTGAGCTAGGTAGCAAATAGTTGTTGACTCTGGGTTCTGGGAAAAGTGGCCAAAATTGCTAACACTCCAAAAAAATTTGTTGCCTTGCTGCATTCTCCATGGAATGGGAGAGTAGATTGAAAACATTGGGAAGAATTAAGGTTACGTGTGGATGGGAATTTGGAAAACCAAATGCTCCCTTCTGTCCAACATGCTTGCCGTTTTCGCTTTTCAATGTTCAGAGTTGCATACTAATATCTGTAGATATATGTTAATGAAAATAAAGTCAACAATTCAATTTTGGTAAGAATTTAGTATGTGTGATGACCGTATTGACCTAGGCGCGACCCCACCATTTTTACAACCCCAGCCACGTCAGATATCCGCTGTACCACCACCACAACCGCAACCCCTAATACGCAGTTGCGCACTGCACCACCATCCACCACTCCAAACACAACTCAATATTCCCCATGATCACGCCACCAATCAACACACAAGTCCAACACCCACGACACACCACCGTGAATCAGATCTGGGGGTGAAGGCAGGGTGTGCTTGTGGCTAGAGATAGGCGGGTCATGATTGTTGTAAGTGGGCTAGTTGGTGGCTGGGTAGAGAAAGAGAGAAGGTGAGGGTTGGCTGCCCAAAAGATGGTTTTTGGTGGTGGTTAGGAGTGAACTGGTGTCAGTTGTGGGAGGTGTTGGTGGTTCTAGTGGGTGGCGCTGTTGGCCATGGCAGGGTTCGTAGGTCACGATGTTGGCAGTGGTGTGGTTTTGCCAGTGTTGGGCGTGGTGGTGGGGTAGTGAAGACTTGAACATATTCCCCTTCCCCCGTTCTCCTCCCACCGAAAAAATGGTGCAAACGCAAACATTTTGAAACTATTGGGACAGAGGAAGTATGGTTCTAAAAATACAACTTAATTGAGTTTTATCAATATATTCAATTATATTTTAAAAGTCGAAGATAAAACTTGTAAAGCATATACAATGTGTTTTAGCGGAGGGCGTATCTGTATTATTTTAGGAATTAAATAATGTTTTGGATAACCTAAAGTTGAGACAGCACCATTCTGTTTAAGGCGGCACCAAAGGGAATCCTCTTCATTTCCGTATAGTTTAGATTTTGATACACAAGAGTTGACGAGTCAGAGAAGGCCCGTATGCTTTTTGACCTCCACAGATTAATACAAGTGATAGACTGGCCCATGCCTTCCGGCATAAATAGCTGGTTAGTGGGCCTTAGTAACCCAAGACAGATCAACTTTCCTACAGATATAAAAGGAACATGAATTGGCAACCACAAGGATTTCCTTGAGAACTGGCCTAATCATGGAGTTTGAAGTATCAGGCTTGAGTAAGACTGAGACTTGATGAGGTCAATATGCCTTATATGCAAATTTATTATGGTGGCATGATGTTTCGCTTTCAATTACCAAGGGTAAACTTGTCTTACCACTTGCACTGATTCGTAAGGAGTGAGGAGCATTAGGAGATGGATGGGTGATCACTATCTTAACATCACCACCAATAGCTTGGTTCTACCTTAGGCGAGGCAATGGACATCATAAGATGAAAATGTCTGGATGTGTCTGGTGTGTGCGTGGATTTGATGTTCTTCTTAACTTGCACGGGTTAGCTCTTTTGCAAGTTAACCTGATCTTTTGTGATTGCCTTGTCTTTTAACTGTTATATGCTTTTCTTAATGTTGTCAATAGCGCATGTATTGGTCGGTGAATGAGGATAATGGGGAGCTGTGTGATAATACATCTCTGGGTCCATGAAATATTATTGGACTTGATAGTTGAGAAACAAAGTTTCTGTAGATTGCTATGTGATTTCTTATTCTATTCCCTTTTCTTTTACATGTTCCTTTCACCGTTTATTATCATCTATTCATTTAACTCATTTACTATTGAAATTCCAGAGCCAGAAGATGAGAATCTGCCTTCAGGGATTACTATATACGCTGACGAGGAGATTAAAGAGGATAAGGAGGATGGTGAAATTCTCGAAGCAGAAGTTGCTGAAGTGGCAAGGAAAATGAGTGTGAAGTTTCCTGGCATGAATGCTCCGATTCCGAAGAGTGCGGATGAAAGAGTTTGGGCAGCTAGACCTTCGAATTCTGGTCGACATCGAAATGGTGATGGTGGTCGCCCAAATCATATTTCAGAACATAATAGTAGGGGACGGTATCGAGAGTACAATAACAGGGAATTAAAAGATGAAGACCCGCTTGGGTTTGATCGAGCTTCCAGATACATATCTCGGTATGATGATAATGAATTTAGTTCGACATCTCATAACTTGAGAGAGAATGCTCCTACGGCAAGAAGTCCTAGGTCTCTTGGAGACAGAGGTAGAAATGATCCTATGGACTCCGAAGACTCTGAAGCATACCGTTCATATAGTTCCTTTTCTTATAATTCAAGTAGAAGGTTTCTGGAGCATAGCAATGGTTTAGATTTCAGCAGGGGTGATCACTCTGATTATTCGTCGAGAAGTAGGGAGAGAGACGACAGACATCGCCGACGATAAGTAGTAGGGATTGAAGATATAGACATCTTCATTTTAGTGGGTGGTAAGTGGCAAGTACAATGTCTTGATTGCCAATTAAAGACTGTAGAATCCAGTGGATGACATCCACCAGTTGTATAGAGCCTTTTTCTATTTGCTGGGTGGGGAATCGGTGTTTGCTGATGCGCTTTGTTGTACCAATTTTTGTTTTCTTTTTTTGACCGTGTTGTACCATTATATATTTTTGTGTTCATTCTGCTAGCCATAATTCTTTCCTCCCTACATGTAATCTTTGTTTCCTTATTATTATCTCTTTTCTTTTTCTTATTTTTTTTTCTTGAGATGGTTCTCGAGAAAGTAGGCCAAATCATGATCATGAGAAGAATGATTTTGGCTAGTATAACCGCTCGTCTTGGGAGAGACCGTTTATTTTTAAGTTAAAACTAGATGCGGCCCAAAAGCCCTTTACAAAGTTTGCATAATTTAGTCTCGTGCTAATTCTACACAATTGCGAACATAAAATGATAAGAGTGTAAAAATAAGCTCATACTTAGTAAAAATTAGAAATCTCATCTAATTATAACCTAATTATGGTTAATAAAATGTTAGCACCTCATTAACTAAAAAAATAAATAAATTAGCTAACCTTGGGTGTTACATAAGGTCACTACCTAATTTATGTTGGTGACCTACTGTTAACGTCATCCCTTTTTCCGTGTCTTTTTGCTGACATGGCTCTGTTTTGGCCCATGTTATATATTTAGTTTTATTTTCCTTTTTTTTACAGACCCATATGATTAATTGAAGGAATATGAAAATAATTTATTTTTTATTAAACAATTAAACAAGCTATGGCATGTTCTCCTCCCTTCTCCCTACCTTGGCTACCTCTCACTGCCATCCTGCGACTTTATCCTCTTCCCCGTTGACGGAGCACCCCTTTTCCCAATACCTATGTCGGATGATAGTGTTATTGCTGGGTAGTTTCCGGGTTTTTGATGTATGGGGTTTGGATGGGTGGGTTGGAGGGTCTATAGGAGGGGGGGGGGGGCAAGTCAGGTTTGAGGATTGGGTGGTTTTTGGGTTGTAGAGAGATGTGGTTTGGGTTGGGGGCTGTTGTGTGTAGGGGAGGGGGTGGGGCAGGGGTTGCCCGGGCGGCAAGGGTGGCCGGGGGTGAGGTGGGTGGTGGGCTTATGGAAATAGAGGTTGGGGATTTTTGAGTGGGATTAGGTGTTAATGTAAATATTAGTAATTAGTTTTTTTTTTTTTACGATAAAAATGTGTCATACTAACTAATTTTGACGGAAAAGCTAACGATGTTAGTTGGAGGTGACCAAACATGAATTCAGGTAGTGACCTCAGGTCACCAAACATGGAACATCAAAAACTAAGTTTACCAATTGTGAATTATGCCTAACCTCAAGGCATCATTAATGAAAAAATCGTAAATTAATAATGTGTCTTTGTGTTGGGGCAAATATAAAACGGGCTTCCCCCCTGGCCAAGTAAGAGAGGGATGTGGTGACGTGGACTATGTGGTCCGCGCAAAATATAATATGGACCCAGGTCCACAATATAAGAATTGATGTGTTCCGTGTGGGTGAAGACTTGTAGGGAGTATAAATATAAGGGATTCAAACTGCCCCCCAATCTCATCAAATCTATCCGTCCTTGAAACCCTAGACTCAAATCGAAGACATACCAAGAGAGGATGGAGGCGAAGGCAGATAGAGTGATAACTGTGGAGGAACTTGAGAAAAGATACCGAGGGATGATGGAGGAATTGGAGAAAAGATACCCAGAGATGATGGAGGAATTGGAGAAAAGATACCGAGAGATGATGGAGCCGAAAGCGGATACTATGGAGGAAATTGTCCCGAAGAACACACTCAGAGAGCAGACTAGGGAGAGGATAGAGGAGGTGAGGGAGAAAAATTCGGTGAAATTGATAGAGGGAGTTTTGAACAAGACGACACCAATGCCCTCGGGCCTTCCTGCTATACAAGGCTGTACAACGGTAACTGGGGAGGGATGGGAGGGTGTATTACGGTTTGGAAGCTCATGCTCTAGCATACTGAATTTGGAGGACTACTTTCCTGCTCCTGCATATTGCTTTCACATGCCCTTTTAAACCCTCCCAAACCCGAACCCAAAACCGGCCAAATTGCCAGATTGGTAAA
>CAAKMY010054733.1:0-13724 GCA_901111285.1 Corrigiola litoralis
GGGGATTTTTTGGGGGGAGCAGGGGGTGGGGTATTCCCAGTGAGGGCAGTGGGTGAGGGAGAGCGGTGATGGTGGGGGAGGGGTTAGGGTTTTCAGTGGTGTTTGGGGAGTGGACATGGATGTGGAGAGAGAATAGAGGTTGGTGAGGGTGAAATGGTGAATGGAGCTTTAGGGAAGAGATCAATGGTGTTTTAGGCTAGAAGATATGACGTTGCCTGCCATTGGAATGAAGAAGAAGAAGAAGAAAAAGGGTGTGGGAGTAATTATGTGGAGCAATAATATTAGATGAGGGAAATTAAGATATGGAATGAAATTGGGGAAAAATGATTTTGTTATAGATAAAATGTAATTTTAAGGTCGTACATGCTACGCGCATAAGTTCCGGCAATTTTTATGAGTTTTTGTTTAAAATGTCGCCGGTGTTCATTTTGTTTACCCTTTTGTCGCCTGTGCAAATTTTATTACCAAATTGTCGTTTGAGGTCGTTTTTTTTTACCTTTTCGGCAATTCGGCCGTATTACTATAACTGTATAGTAGCCTCTTATAAGGTTAAGGATTAGACTCATCACTAAAGCATTTGCAGATGTTGAGATGTTCAAAGGCCATAATAGTTCTTATCGTGCATTAGATCTAGTAGTTCTCTCTCTCACGAGTTGGCCCAATTCTCGTGTCGGATTGGGTTATCCCTTACAATTTCATTTAACTTCACAAGAATATTGGATTATCTAATAGTTTTCTCTTCATCAGACTTGACTTTTGTGTGAAATTAGAGTACCTCTTACCCAGTCACCCAACCTCACAATGGCATTAGATCTAGTGGTACTTTCACCATTTGTAGTTACTTTCGTACAAAATTTGGATACCTCTTACCCTTTCAGCCAAAGTCACAAGGATTAGTTGTTTGATAATAGTTTAGTTTTTCTAATATAATGTAATGTTACTAATTGTTATTCCATGTTCCCGGATTGTATTCTTTAATCTTACGAATATGTTAAAACTGTACGGTCTAAGCTATATAAATTTGACACAAATCTGGATATCTGACTAGTCCAAATTCTAATGTTTTGAAAAAGACTACAATGTGAAATAACTCAATTTGATATGAATTTAATTCAAACTTAGTTAAACCAAATGGTAATCTTACCCGACACAATTCGGACTAAAGTTGATACGAAATTATAATTTAACTAAATAACAAAATTAAAACTAAACAAACTCGAACCAATTCAAATAACACATTTGTCAATTCTCCATAACTCATACTCCGTACGTCATTACAGTTGGGGCAAAATCTTCACAAGCTTTGCACCGGCCAGCACTGAGAGTTAACACACGTGCTGTTGACCAACATGATTAGGTCTTTGGTCTTATATTATTCATTTGGAGTGATAAGTCCTTTATGCACGGTTAAACATATGCTTAGACTTTAATCCTGAAATGTACTCCGTATACTCTAATAGCTTTAGGATTAAGATATAATTATTTAATTGACACATGCATAGATGATAGAATTGACTTGGCGAGAAAATTTAGAGCGTGAGGATTCGTAGTCCATATGTAAGTATCTCAACTTTTTGTAGAATCTATCTTTTTGAAAGAATTATACCGAGTAGGTGTTAGGTCTTACACTTTTTATTGAAAATTATTATATACAACAAAGTTATAGATTTGGTCTTATTACACATACTAGCAAAGTAATGGGCTGATTCGATAGTTTTCTCCATTTAAATTTAGTTGAATTGAAACTAGTTTTTGGTGAGTCGTAATGGTTAATTACAATTTCAAATTAAGGTAAGATATGATTGATTGATTGAATTTGTCTGCATCGAACTCCGCTAGTTGAACTTATATGATTAGAACTAAAATGAATTACATTAAACTGACACACATATAAAAAAAACATGTCTTACATTTTCCAAAGAATACTCAAATTTCGCTAGTGACTAACCTTCAAATAACTTTTTAAATGAAAGTTGTGTAGTAAATTATACTAGAAATTATTATATTATAATACCTAGTTTCTCTCTTTACCATACATTCTCATTGTTATAAAGCGATTCTTACTCCTCAATGTTGCAATTTAACTTCTTCTTTTTTTTTCATTTTACTGTTGTTTAATTTGTACTAACCATAAAGAATAATCTAATTTAATGATAGTAAAGCAAGCAAGATGATTTAAATATATGACCTGATGTCTATATAATCTTATTCTTTATCATTAAGTCATTATTTTTTTGGTTTATCATCCTAATATATGGCATTGAAGTTTCTTATTACAAATCTTGTGATAAGATTTTAACTAATTCAGATACTTCGGGACCTGCCATATTGCCATATGCAAGACTGCAAGCTAGTAACTGCATTGATCATTAAGTTGAGAACTATATAATAAAACTAATTAAGGATTCTCTAATGCAAAATGAAATAAAGTGTATACCATTAATTAGAACCACACGTTTAGTTCTTCTCATGGAAGATGAAAAATATCAATTTTTTTTCTTTTTGGCGTACCTAAGAGACCTATTAGAATAAAATATTTTAGATATGCTATTATGGACAATATTATTTTCTCACACATGAAAGATTATAACTTTTTAGTTTCTACCCTAATAAGACACAATACAGTAATACATTGATTCTTTTCTTCCCCACCTCCCAAGTGCCTAGTCCTTGTCACGTACGTATACTATTCCACACACACCTAAACCATCAACAAAGAAATCTCAATTAGGTGAACTATTTTTCGGTGTAAAAGGTTACTCCAAAATCCAAATCCAAAAGAAACAAAAAGGAGAGGTTTAGCACTTTTACGTTACATGGGGGATGTAGTCAAAATGAAGACGGTCAAGGGTCAAGCATTATGGGTGGGAAATGGGTCTTATTGTCGTCCAAATTTTCGTCATTAACATGATGTAAACTGTAAAGTCCCATGCCGACATGCTATTGTCGTCATCTCATCATCTGCCATTGTTAAGAAGCCTTTTTGTAGTCAGAAAGGTCCTCTTTTTCCTTGAGGCGGTAGGTTTGTAGTTTAGTCTGATTTGGCATTTCTCACGTTTGGTTCATTCGACAAATACATACTACGTACTCCTTATTAGGTTATGTTTGATATAACTGATTAAAAAGGTACATGAAAACTAAAAAAGGGTGACTAAAAATTCAAGGTGATTGTAATTTTAGATCAGGTTCCTCATGTAGCTTATTATTTCTGATAGCAAAAATTCATTTCAGACAGCGTTACCAAACGACCTTAAAATTTAAGCTACCTGAAATTTTGGTCAAACCAAACAATCTAGTCAAAGTCGAAACTTAAATCCTTCAAAAAAGGTCAGTTCACCTTTTTCTATTTCTATTTTTAAGTGGTAGAGCCGTAAGTCATAAGTAATACTTGACTACCTAAAAAAAATAATAACACTTGACTAATACGATTTTATGATAAAGAGCTTATAATGTTCGGTGAGCACAAAGTCATATAAATTTACCATAAATTAGTTAATTTTAATATCATCATATCAAACAATTGTTTTATCCCAATTTTTATGTGAAATCAATTATTCAAGTTGAAATTTGACATCACACTCTGATTTTAATATTACAACAAACATTACCAAGATAAAACATGATAAACAACATAACTTACAAAACACATTCAACTAAAATCTAAATGTTCTTCCATAATCAATAGTGAAAGATTTGTTCTTCTAATTTTTACATTTTCACTACTAAAGTGAAAAGCCTTAATCCCTTTAATCTAAAACCCAAACGTCTTAATTAATACTCCCTCCATACAATACTGAGCCTCTTACTTTTATTTTGACACTACTTGAGATAATAGTTCAACCATCAATAAATCAATATGTATCTTGAAACAATATAAATTTATCTGTGTACAAGCATATTTTTTGTGTTTTGGGTAGGGATCTTGCCTCACCAAATTTTTTGTGTGACGTCCTCTCCGACCGACTGTAAAATAAAAAGAACTGTTTTATCTGTTTGATGTTTTTTCGTTACATCTACAATTGAAAAGAAAGAAAAGAAAATAAGGAAAAGATACAATTGAAAAGAACCGAAAAGGCATAAACACAAAGAACAGCAAGCAAGTCCCTTCTTCCGGAGATTTTAATTGTTTGGAATCTCATGTACTAGGCAAAACTCGTAAAACTATTATACGCTTGGAGTCAGACAAGCTTAAGGAGTACTCGTACTACGTACTTCGTAATAGCTAAGACTGGACAGCTTCATCATGCTTATGACTTATGAATTATGACTATAAATCTTCTACCTTAGCTCAAACCATATACATTTTAAGGAGGTCTTGAAGATGGAAGGAAAACAAGGATGACCTGTGTCGTCATCATCACTCTTCTCGCCTATTGCTATTATAAAGGCATTGCAGAGGTAGAATGCAGTGATAAGTTATTGCCAGATTTGGTCTATGATCGATCTATCATAAAACACTGGGCATGGTTGAGCAGAACTATATGAAGGCAATGATGAACAAGGAAAACTAATACATATCACTATACAAGAAAGGCAGATATCCCCCTGAAATACACATTACAACCTCCCTAAAGCCGAGCCTACAGCAGAACCTTTTATCTTCTTTTTCATGTCGGAGTGATTCACATTTCAGACTGTAGGGTGCCCGACAAGGTGACAATTCACAATTTATACATCTGCGTCCGCTTAGACTTCTGATTGAAATCTGGTCCATCAATAGAACTACAGAAGATCAATCTGAACAGATACTCAATTCGTCCAAAGCTCTAGTAAGCTCCAGCTTAACCATGTCAACTGGTTTATCTTCAAAGTTAGCCGCATCAGCTTTTTCGATTCCCTCTCCAGCTGCAACACATTCCTGGAATCTAAAGCAGCTTACAAGATGATCATTCGTCAAACCAGCTGCTTGCATAAATGAGTAAATCACTGTAGGACCTACTCCTCGAAACCCTCTTCTAACCAAGTCCTTGCTTATCACATCTGCTTTAGAGGTCTTGACTGGCACCTGGCGTTGATACCGAAACTTGTTCACAATTGGTTTCTGATTCATAAAGCCCCATATATACTTGTCAAATGATCCGATCTCATTTGTTATCTGCAACATCAAACCAAGAACTAAAGCAGTTAACAATAGGACTAGGACCTTCGTTTTGCACCCTTTCATCTTGCATGGACCAAACAAGGTTTTTTAGCAAATTAAATAGTGGAGGGGGTCTAGTATTTCACTAATGTTAAAGCTTCACTAAATCAATGCATTCTCTAGTTTCTGCCTTTCTTCTGTCTTTACAGCTTCCTTCTTTTTCTCTGTTGCTTAGCTACTTGAACCATGGACTGAACTCTCTTAAAATAGCAATATGAAATTCACTAGTTCCATCACTAGAGCAGCAGAACTTTAGATGACATATTAGTGAGGAGTCAGGACTTTAGATACTTCAGAACTCAACACGACATGAAACATCACTAGAGCAGCAGAACAGTAGATGACATAAGGTATGACATCCTAAAAGTGAGGTAGCAGCATAGAGAAAAGCACAACATTGGCAATCAAATCACATATATAATGCACCCTGCAGATCCAGACATCAAACACAGCATACTTCCGCTTAGTCAAGGCAAAAGCGTACATAGTAAATTTCCTGAATCGCAGCTACACAACTCCAAAAACTTCTGTCTTTCAACGTCAACTTCAACTTCAACCACGAAATTAATTAATTCGAAGCATTTAACATGAATATTCATCGGATGAGTAGACAAGGGTAAAACTAGTGATGTCAAATGTTCCAAAGGTAGCTGCCAACACTACCCTGATATATCAGTTTTCCCTGCTGCAACTTTTAAACCCAAGGCCACAACTATTAAATAGAAGACTTCCAATAGACACACAATAGTAAAAAGCAAGGACATATATCACATGAAGAATCCCATTTCAGAAGGCCAAAGTTGGATTTGATGTAATTGACCACATCTCTAGGATACTGAAACGCATTACAAAGAGATACAGCAACGAAACCCAAAAAGCCATATCTGAACAGAGAATACTATAAAAAAGAAAAAAAAGCAGTAAATCAGGTAAAGAAGAAGCACATCTGCTGTAATGACATGACCAATGTTAATCGTGAGGTGCAAAGTGTTGATTGAATGTGACTAGCAGATGTACATTACACATCCTATGCCGATGAGAAGAACCATGTTTACTTATCCACCAAAATATGGTATACCTTGCATATTTGACGAGCATTTTCAACAATGTTGCGTAGTTTCAAGTCTGATAGTAGGGTACTGCCAGGAGTTCCTGGTCCACATATCTTCTTCTCATTCAGCTTAGAGACAGAAACTGGATCAAAGTCCAAGAACACATCCCTGAAATCAGATAAAACATCATAATCAATAACAGTATGATTAGTCAGTGAACTGTTGCTGAGACATAACTACATATGGCTATGTGATAGGAAATTAACAACAGGAGGCAGAAATATGACTCGTACCTGAACATATTCCTCTTATTCAGTATCGTAGGCCATGATAGCTCAGCTAAAGCAACAGAGAGGCTAAGCAGCTCAAACAGTTTGCTACAAATTGAAGAGAGCAACTCATATAAGATGCGTGAAATCCGTTAAAATAGACCGGGAACTTGAAATATTTTAATTTTCGTGATAACATACTTGTCATCGTGAACTGGAACTCCCCATTCTTCATCATGGAAAGAGGCATATGATGGATCTTCTTCAGAAAAGGAAACAGTATTAGAAGAGCAACAGATGTACAATCATACACCATCGAACAATAAGAGTGACACAGAAGCAGAAATGGTGATTACAGCATTTAACAGAGAACGCCTTTTTGCCACATGCATGCAAGAGTGAGTTTTACCATCATGACAAGTCACTAGTATATCCGAAACGTAAAACACTCATGTTCCTTCAAGATATAAACTGTATGATAGGATCAGATGATGCAGATAGCTAAGCAGAAAAATCAAGTGATTTGCAAAGCTTATAAAGTTGCAACAAACATAATTCAATAAAATTTTAAATATAACCAAACAAAAAATGGAACAGGAATAGACAGGTAAATTTACTGTGGCTTTCCTTTTAAAAATAAATGTATCAACTTCACAGCTTGCAATAGCACTACTATTTTTCTTAATGTTTGTGTGAAGTTGTAAGCATTTTCAGAGGAACTTGTATAGCTGCAGCTTGTAGTCATGCTCATCATCATGATTATCCATTATAGTTCCTTGATGTTCTAGATACAATTGTAAATGCTTCTACAGATTTAAGGAGTTTAATAGGTTAAGTACCAGTGTCTAGTAAGTCATATAAGGGTGTCGATAGGGTTCTAAGTTTACTGTATAGAGCTGCACTCCCTACTCCGTGTCATATTCTAATCATTTACTAACTAAACAGGAAGAAGAAAGTAGACACAACATGCATAGACACACAACATTCAACTGATGATTAACACCTGCATACGGGTCCATTGAGTATGTTGTAACTTGCAAAGGCTCCCTATAGAGCAATGTCTAGATATTGCCTCTTGCAGGTAGTGGAAGGTAGTCACTTCATAGTCTGGATGAGAATGTATGTTAAAGCACAAACATATCTGTTGCGTCAAAGTAGAAACCATGACATTTGTTACCCATAACACTTATAAGCATTTTGATTATCCAAGCCCAAACTCCGCTCCCCGAAAGCAACACAATGGTCTAGATTAAATGGAATGCACATGCATGTGCCAGCTTATTCACATACATACCAATCGCTTCAAGGTCCAGAGTAGAGACCACGAGATCCATTTAATTAAAACATAGCATTTTGGTTTCTTATCCAAACCCTCCCCCTAATAGTACATGAGCACTAATGGTTCCTCGAAACCTTCTCAAGAGCACCACAAGAGATGCTTTAGTAACATCTTGAACACAGGCCTGTCATACAAAAATATTTTCATCGGACCCAGCCCAACAACAGTGAATACAAGCTAAAAGCCTAGAAGGTGGTTGATAGCTAGCTGTTTTCTGACCGAACGTTAGGTGTAAAACTTCTGCAATTTTCAGGTTTACAAGATACCTTCCCTTCACACTGTCAGTCACCTTGATCCAAAATCTGTTGCAACAAGGCAAATGGTAAGTAATCATGGGCCTTATGGCTATGCAATAAGCCTATTCCTAGCCCTATTGTTTTTGTTTTTTTTGGCAACAGTGCATGTTCATGGTTAGTACTCCCTCATTCCATAGGTACTGTCCTACTTTTTATTTTAGTATAATCCAAACTGACAGACCTAGATGCCAATATTCTCTCCATGCATTCAATGTACTGCACACTACAATCAAATTCGTTTTTCAGATAAGAAAATTTCTATAAAGAGGACTGGGCAAGAAAATACAAGTAGAGCTGTAAAGGACAAGAAGTCCTCCAAAGACTGAAATAAAACTTCTTCCTGTTCAAGAAGCCCTTTCTAAGGTCACGACCCTTGTTATTACCATCACTTTTCAGGTTCTCTGACTCCGATTTTGCCTCCTATGATACACATGGAAAACCATGGTGGACTCTCTGCTAGGGAAGACTAAATCTATTTTCGTTTGCAGAAGGTCTTGCACACCTTCATCAACCTCCTTGCTACTAAATAGGCCAGAATCAATCAATTGGGGGAGGCTCAATACAGTAGGGTTGGCAAGATCCCCTTCCTCTTGGCCCCCTCAAAACGTAGTTATTCACTGTCGTCATTGATATAATGATATCTCTTGGGTGAAATGGCTTCTCCCTTGGACCCTCAACAAATAAATCACAATTCTGATTGCCAATTTGGCTTTTGTGAAAGCCAATAACAACAACATCCTCAAATCATTAGAAACAGTCAAAGGACCAGAGTAGTAAGGACTAGTAGGCTAGTAGCCCTTCACAAAAAATTCCATCTCTTATTTATCTGAAACAGCTCATTCTTTTCATGATGTTTACACATACTCAACATTCCACTGAAGACTCGTTCAATTTTTAGCCAAGTCCAGACTTCTTTCACCGCACCAGAAGGCCACAGAGCCACATAAATCCCTGCAACCGTTCCGGCATACCAAGCACTCACGCAGAAATAATTCTTGAATAACCTGATTCATATTTTCCATGCAAATTGCAGAATAACCTCAACTTAGTCATCAGAATCATAGATTCCAAGCTGATATCTGCCTCCTCAATGATTCACAACTCACCAAAGATCCTTCCTAAACACAACAATCCACTCGATTCAAATTCCTCCGGTTCATAGATATAAGAGGTTGAGACTATTGAAAACACAATCTTTCTCAACTGTCCTTGCAAGAAAACACAGTCTTTCTCACAATCTAAGCCAAAACCCTAGCGTAAATCAATAAACCCTCCATTCCAGAATTATAGTCTACACTGGCTTATTTTTGTTTTCCAAAAATGTAGTCCACATAAGTTTTATTACTATATAGTCAATCGATAATAGAAAAAATGCCAATATTATAATATGTTGCTCCTCAAAGATTGCATCTTCAGCTGCTAAAATTAGGATCTGTTCTCCCTCACCTTATTCTTACTTATAAAGGAACCCTTCAAAAAAAGTTCAGAAAAGTAAGAAAATATAAGTATAGGTAAGCAATTAAAATGATATTACTAAGAAAAAATATAGTTCAGGAAAATAGTAAAAAAAATAAATTCATAAAAAAAGAAAAAAAAGAAGAAAAAGAAGAAATATTGAGGTACAGAAAACAGGCCCTTAGAGTGAGAACTTAATAAAAATGTCAAAATGTCCCTACATGTAAATTACAAATTTGAGATTGGAATCCACAGAATCAGGGTAAATTTTTTTACAAGAAACATAAAATAGCATATTTATAAATGTGTGCAAACAAAAATAATCAAAAAAATTCAATTAACTTCCTAAAAAGTAAGATTGAAGCCAGAGTGGACTATAAGAAGTGGATTTGAAGGTAGTACAAATCATCGCATCCCATGCTCATAACTTAAAAGCATAAATTTGACTATTTTAAGGTTATGAGTGCGTGAACCGTCTAATAACAACAATCACTAAATCAGGCAATGAGTACAGTATGTAACCCTCGAATGGACACAGTCATAATAACCGCTGGAAGCTTCATTTCGTATGCAATTTGGATGATACACTCAACTCCATTAAAAAATAAAAAGAGACGATTTAAGTGTAAAGATTTGGCCAGATACGAACTTAAACCATTTATGGATACATTTTCCGTCACTAAAATATCAAAAGAGAGGAGGGATTATGGGAGGTTTCATCCTGACTTTTGAACAACACACTTGTACAATTTTAACGTAGCTCCCTGTTTATAGAAACCATACATTATGGCAAGTGGCAAATTGTGTTCATAACTTCCTCTATATGCTCAAATCGAATTAAACCGCATTTCAGGACACTATAACTGCATCCTAAAGCCATGAGATCCACATGGTTTTGTCATTTATTGTTTAACAGTTCGATTAGAAACACCACTCCTAAAGGAGCATAATAATCTTTTGATCATCATAAATATACCCATCGTCCCTCCTAGCAGCTATATTTGAAAGTTAAAACAAAAAAATATGAAAAAGAGCTTCGAAAATAAGCACATTGCATACGAGGAGCAAAACATGTGAAAAAGACTGCAGTGCAGTAATGTCCTTCTCAAACAATCAAATAAGAAGCGTAAAGTTCTGTCTCATGGAAAAAGGTTAAAAGTAGCAGATATATAACTTTAGCCTATCCAGGTAAAGCTCTAAGAAGTTGTCACTGACTAGTTCCACCATATCATCTCAAAATAAAATTGATGCGTACAATTCATGAGCATTTGCTATCATTTTGCAACCTACATATCACTGCCAATTTTCTGACAACACGAGCTCAATCTATAGAGATTTGTGTAGGCTCCAAATGCTATAGTTAAACTCACCAGCTTCCAATCTGTCAAGTACTTCTTTTCCTACCCCAGGTATCTGATCTAGGACTTTGCCTACCCCATTTTGCATTTCACTGAGCATACCAGTCATCAAAATAGGTCTAATTCTCATCGAAACTGAACCCCATCAAATCACAATTAACCATGGGACTACATAAACACAATGACACCCCATATTTAACCACCTACTTGACACAATATCAATCAACTTCCTTTTACAAACCATTTTAGAGACCTACTAGTCATCACTCATCACATACTCCTCTCAGTCATACCCATCAAATTCGATGTAGGCATCCAAACCACCACTGCCGCTAGACCAATGTAATAATATTATGCACATAACTATGTTGTCTGAAAAATGGAAAGTTCCCAACATTCCATTCTCATCCCATTGCCGCCATAACTACTGACTAGCCATCACTCATCCCATAGTACGCATCAAACTCAACATCGCAACTCAGCCAACACAATAACATTATAACACACATCTAAATCACACATACAGTATGTAGCACACACAATGTACCTGCTATTAATCATCAATTATCACATACTACACATAGAACTCGACTTTCCAACTCAACAAACAAGGTAACATTAAAACACACAGCTAAAGTCCGCGACATATAAGCACGACTACACTGCATAGCACACACAACATACACAAACTTAACAACAAAATCACAACAAAGCGAAACCATACCAGTAGTAGGAGTAACCCAAGGACAGCGCTTCTTCGCCACCAATCCATCCACCTCACTCACCACACCATTATCCTCCACAGCACAAACTCTCTCCACCACCTTACTAATAATACCACCATTACAATCAACCTTATCCAACTTAGACCCACCCTGCTTCCTCCTCACACACGGCACGCTACTCCGGCTAATCCTCCCCGTCGAGGCCCTACTATGCGACGAATCAGACGAGGCATCCGACGAGCAAGACGCATTCATGGACAGATTCCCCCTCAACAACTGACTCCCATGTCGTAAACTCGACGGCGCACTCAAGTTCCTCATAGGTGGGGACAATGTAGGTCCTACATGTCCATTTCTCTTCTCCTTTTCGGCCTCGGGAGACCTCTCCACCTTCCTTAACGGCTTATTCACCCCCGTTACCGCCTTTCGAGTTTCGACAACTGTCCTAGCCTTGTTCGCAGCAGGGACTAGCACTTGCCTTTGCTCTGTATCAGCTAAATTCATTGATCTAACCCTTGGCCCACCTGACATTGACCAAATTACTCCACACAAACACTAAATTTCGCTACTTTCCGACTAAACTACGCCTTTTCGACAAAATTACAACTACCCAGAAGCTCAAATCACACCAAAATGGTGTCAATTAGTGTTTAAACTACCACATTGACAAATCACAGCTACCCATATGATAAAGATTGAGTCTTTATATAAAAACTTAAATGATCAAAATTTAGGATCATTAAAATGGTAAATTGATAAAATCACTCCCACCCAGATGCTAAAATCACACTAAAAGTGCGTAAATTTAGCTGAATTTGAAATCTATGAGGGTTTGATTTAGCACATTGTGTGAAATTGGGGAAAATGAGTGAAATTAGGGTTTTAGAATATGGGTTTTTGGGGGAAAAATATAATTGAGGAAAACCCTAGAAATTAGGAGTGTAATCAAGGTGCATTGTGAGAAAATGTTGGATTAATTTGTTTTTATTTTTGGGAATTTTTTTGGGGGAGTTGAGTTGAGTTGACTAAGGGTAATGTGATTAGCTAGTGGTGAGGCATGTTTAGAAAGAAGTTTGAAATGGCAAAGTGAGAAAGGGAAAGAAAGTGTGTTGGTAGAAGCAAAGAATGGATACTTCTAGAGTGCACACACATGAGTATGATGAGTGTGAGTGAGAGTATATGAGTATGTATTTGGTAGAAATTGGTATGGGAGTTTGGTATGAGTTTGCAAGTAGGAGGGTGGCACTTATGGAGTAGTAGTAGTTGTTATTATGATGGACATTATTAGTGAGTGGAGTCTATTTTTGGCATACTTTGTGTTTTGTCACTTTTGATGGTTGTCCTTTTTGGCTTGGAGGTACTCTAGGGTGATGAGTTGAATGAAACAGAATACATAGATATTGTCATAGGAAGATTAGAGTATTATAGGCTTGTAAATTAATGGAAGTGATTATTATGTGTTGTTCACCTAGTTAATAGAGTAATGAGTTGGATGATCTGTGTAATTTGTATTGGATTTGTTAAACTAGTTTATAGTGTATAGTTAAATAATTGTTGCATGATGTTTGTGGATGTTAGTGAAATATGTTTTAGTGTTAATGATTTATAGAAAAGAGACAAAGAGACTGATATTATAGAGGAATAAATGAAATTAAATAACTCTAGGATCAACGTAATATAATAAATGGTGTCAAGCAATTAATAGAAAGACAAATTTATTGGTTGTTAGTGATAAGTGTATCTGATCTTATCCATAAAAAAGTTCATATATGGCATACTAACATTTGGAAGAAAATGACAATACAACAGGTTTTTAATGATAGGAATAATACTAGCTACTAATGAATTTTCAAAATACTCTTTTATCAATAATCGTTTCATATTATCCATTCTTTGATAATATGGAATAATGCATTTATTAAAATCACACAATATGGGGGACCTAATACATATTATGATAAAAAAAAGGTAGAAATATGTTTGTTCCCTTTGAATCTGATTCGTCAAATGTGGAAAAGGCTTTGCTCATGAAAAAGATTACCACAAGTTATTTTAAAAGCCATATGTAATCTATATAATAATACTAATAG
>CAAKMY010054736.1:0-10331 GCA_901111285.1 Corrigiola litoralis
CTAATCTAACGGAATTCATTAAAAACTAATGTCCGTACTCATTAAGGGCATTTTAGGTCGAAAAATCGATCTCAGGGGCATTCTGACTTTTTGGAAATAACAGAGGGGTATTTTGACTTTTTGGCCAAACCACAGGGGCATTCTAGAGAATTTTCCGAAAAAAATGTAGAGAAAATAAAAATCTTTGAAAAAGATAAGTAAAAATAAGATGTAAGATTGTAAGAACATGCACTGAGACCTTATTTAAACTCAAAAAAGAAACAAAGAAAAAAAAAACATACAATAATCCATCTACATACACGGGTGAATTTATTGCTAAAATGTCAAATTAAAGTTTAGGCGGCATACTACTTCAATGTCTTGCCATAATTTTTATTTTTATTTTATTTTTGACAAAGCTCATAATTTAGTTAAGAAAGGGACATCTTAATAGTATTCTTGGTTATTGATCTTAGTGGTACATTTTTTGGGTTGCACATAGCTTACAGAAAAAGTAGCAGGCATAGTTAAATAAACAAAAGATATACGAACTATAGTCGTTGGTTGAAAACCAGAATACATAGAAGGCAAAGTTAGATGGACAGACAGACAGTTCAGATAGCTAGAGGAAGCTTCACTTCAAGGCAATCACCAATGGGGACTCCACAACAAACTGTTACACCATTAGGTGAGATATCTAAACTTTACGTCCTACCTTCTTCCTTCATAAAACAGAAAGCCTCTTCTCACCTCACCACCCTCACTCTCACTCTCACTCTTCCACCCACTCTCCCAAATGGAGGCAAGTGCCGGACTTGTCGCTGGTTCTCACAACCGAAATGAACTTGTTGTCATCCATGGCCACGAAGAGGTAAGCACTAGCTTAACTACTCATTTGCATGCATGCACTCATCACACCTCACAAACAGTTTCTATGGAGAATTTCTTGAACCACTTTGCTGATGATATTGTATACGTTACAAACTTCAGATTATGATGTTTAATTGAGTATTGTGCATGTTATATGTATGCAGCCAAAGCCACTGAAGGATTTGAGTGGACAAGTATGTGAGATATGCGGTGATGAGATTGGCATTACAACTGATGGAGACTTGTTTGTTGCTTGCAACGAGTGTGGATTTCCGGTTTGTCGCCCTTGTTATGAGTATGAAAGAAGAGAAGGCAGTCAGCTCTGTCCCCAGTGCAAGACTAGATACAAGAGACTCAAAGGTAAATGGAAATAGCTTAAGCAACTCGAGAAATTTGCAATCTACTGTAGGATTCTCAAGTATACTAGTCTACTAGGTAAGACTATACGTTGAACTCTGATCTATATATATAGTGTTTTGCATGAAAAACTATACCGTAGTTAATTACCTTGAAAATGCAAATATAAAGGCACGGTGCGACAGCACGAGTATGTACGTAGGTAGGTAAAAGTAAACACTAAAATCAACCAAAATCTTGCATAAAAATTCTGCAGCTAAAATATTATAGGCATGTAACACGTAACAGCACACCACTCCCTGTCTCAGTACAGAGGGGTTTTTATTGTTTAATGGTGGAGATCTGAACCTTGACATTTGTTGGCAATAAACAGGGAGCCCAAGGGTTGAGGGAGATGATGAAGAAGAGGACATCGATGACATTGAGCATGAGTTCAACATTGATGACGAGCATAACAAAAACAACCATATCGCTGAGGCGCTGCTTCATGGTAAAATGAGCTATGGAAGAGGCCCAGATGATGAAGAAAGTGCTCAGTTTCCCCCTGTCATAGCTGGTGTTCGCTCTCGACATGTGAGTTGGAATCTAAACCTTGTACGGTTTCTTTTACACGTAGCGATAAGCGAGCCTCATTTGATGCTTATGCAGGTTAGTGGAGAGTTCCCCATTTCTGCACATGGTGGAGATCCGACGGCACTAGCACTGCACAAGCGTGTACATCCCTATCCTACATCTGAACCAGGTATTTCTCAGTCAATGTGCATGTACTATCTTACATCTGAGCTCTACATTGTACACTTAAATAAAATCCAAATGATCAAGGTAGATTTTGGACTATCAAAAACAAAACTCAGTACAACTTTATCAGCCATTTTCAATAACCTATACCAGATCTATAAAAGAAAATCACAAACATAAATTTCATGATCCAACTGCTATAAAGTATCAACCATAAGTGGTTGCTATCACCTGAACAATGCAAATAGTTTCATCCAGCAATTAATCAATGCCACCAAATTATCTGGGTTGCTTGCAGACTTCTGTAGATAGACCAGAGCACTCAGATATAATCGAAGGCAACTATATAAAATACTACTTCTATGTCATAATAATAATCGCAGCATATACAGAAACGTTCTCCACCATTTTACTTAGCATCCATCCGCTCTCAGGTAAAAGATTCGAAAGTCTCTCGCTACCAAAAGATAAAAGAAGTTTCAATCATAAAAGATGAAAATACCCTCTCAGATTAAAGACACAGCTAAAGTGAGCTTTTATTTGAACGAATTCAATAAAGAGAGCTTGAAGACTTATTAATCATATGTTTTAACTCTAACTGCATACAGGAAGCGCAAGATGGGATGAGAGAAAAGAGGGAGGATGGAGCGAATGTAAACATGGGGCTGATCATGATGATTATGCTGACCCAGATATGGCCATGTGAGATTTTTTTTACCCAATAAAATGTTGTCAGAACTGTAATAACAACAGAACAATATATACTCTCGAGCAAACTTACATTGCTCACTTCCATAAACTTATGTAGGATTGATGAAGCAAGGCAGCCGCTGTCCAGGAAGGTACCAATTGCATCCAGCAAAATCAATCCTTACCGCATGCTAATCGTTCTTCGGCTCTTTGTTCTGGCCGTGTTCCTCCGATATCGTATCCTGAACCCTGTCCACGATGCCATTGGGCTCTGGCTGACATCCGTGATCTGTGAGATATGGTTTGCTGTCTCATGGATCCTTGATCAATTTCCAAAATGGTTCCCCATAGATCGAGAGACATATTTGGATCGCCTCTCTCTGAGGTATAGCCGTCGCACCTACACACATAATCAAGCACTAAGATTTCAGATTTGAAATTCATAAAGAAATAGTTCTTCATAAGGCTTTTTATTATTATAAATAACACTTTTTCATGCTTGTGATGTTGCATTGTTAATTACTGAACAGTTAAGCGTACGCATCATGTGTCAAGGAAATAATTATTGGTCTCGTACTCTCATCTACAACACAAGACTTACAAATTACAAAACGAAAAACACTAGCACAGAAACAGATTTGTAAAAATCTTGACTCCGAGTTTTTGTTGTAGGTATGAGAAAGAAGGTGAACCAAATATGCTGGCACCCATTGATATCTTTGTCAGTACAGTTGATCCGTTGAAGGAGCCCCCTCTTGTTACAGCCAACACTGTTCTGTCAATACTAGCTATGGACTACCCAGTTGAGAAGGTTTCCTGCTACATTTCAGATGATGGAGCTTCCATGCTTACCTTTGAAGCACTCTCAGAAACTGCCGAGTTTGCAAGAAAATGGGTGCCTTTCTGCAAGAAATTTGCAATAGAACCTAGAGCCCCAGAGTTCTACTTCTCTGAAAAAATTGATTATCTCAAGGACAAGGTCCAACCAACATTTGTTAAGGAGCGGCGATCTATGAAGGTACACTGTACTGTGACTTTGGTTTCATGCAAACATGAGTACCTTATAGTATGATTGTAAGCTAAAGATTTTGGTGTTTGAACCTGCCAGAGAGAGTATGAAGAATTTAAGGTCCGGGTTAATGCACTGGTTGCAAAATCTTCTAAAACTCCTGCAGAAGGTTGGATCATGCAAGATGGAACACCATGGCCGGGAAACAACACAAAGGATCACCCTGGTATGATTCAAGTATTTCTTGGCCACAGTGGAGGACATGACACTGAGGGAAATGAACTTCCTCGTTTGGTCTATGTCTCCCGTGAAAAGAGGCCGGGCTTCCAGCATCACAAGAAAGCTGGCGCAATGAATGCCCTGGTAAGTTTAAAACTAATTGACCATATTCGCTGAATGAAAACAGGTGAAAGAAGAAAATACATAAACAAATAAATAATTTAGAAAAACAATATATCCATGAACACTTCAGTTTATTGGCCTTGGTAACATTACGTCTGGTATTGTAACTTAAGTATTTTTCAATTAAAAATTATCAATCCTGGACTAGAAGAAAGAACTCCTAGGCCATGTCAAGATATCCTGGCAGCGAATATGACTGCCATGGGAAAACTGACTTTTTCATCGATTAATGGAACTACCATATGCCTTAAACATGCAGGTGCGTGTCTCTGCAGTTCTAACGAACGCACCTTTCATGTTAAACTTGGACTGTGACCACTACTTAAACAACAGCAAAGCAGCTAGGGAAGCAATGTGTTTCTTGATGGATCCACAAACAGGAAAGAAAGTTTGCTTTGTCCAATTTCCTCAAAGATTTGATGGCATAGATAAACATGATCGATATGCAAACAGAAATACAGTGTTCTTTGATGTAAGTTGCTCATCAAACTTGAAGTTTCAGATAAAAAGCTGTCTTAATGTTGTCTATGCTAATTGATGACTGTTATATTTTGTTAGATCAACATGAAAGGTCTAGACGGAATTCAAGGTCCTGTCTATGTGGGGACAGGGTGTGTATTCAGAAGGCAAGCCTTATATGGTTATGAACCACCTAAGCGTCCAAAACGCCCAAAGATGGTTAGCTGTGACTGCTGCCCATGTTTTGGCCGCCGCAAGAAGCACCAGAAGTCTAAACATGGAGCAAAAGGAGATGCGAAGACAGATGTTCAAGGTTTAGCTTACTCTTCCTATTCACCGGCTTAATGTTGTCCTAATCTCTCCTTCATTTAACTATGACATCTGCCTATTGGATATCATGACAGGTTATGAGGATGATCAGGAGCTTTTGATGTCCCAGATGAATTTCGAAAAGAAATTTGGACAGTCAGCAATTTTCGTGACTTCAACATTAATAATTGATGGCGGTGTTCCGCCCTCATCTAGCCCAGCAGCCTTGCTGAAGGAAGCTATTCATGTTATTAGTTGTGGCTATGAGGACAAAACAGAATGGGGTACCGAGGTAATAATTGGAATACCCAAAATCTCCAGTGTATAAACAGTGCTGAGCACCAGCTTGCTAATCATTATATCTGTCCTTATTGAATGTGCAGCTGGGCTGGATCTATGGCTCAATCACAGAGGATATCCTAACAGGATTTAAGATGCACTGCCGAGGTTGGAGGTCTATATATTGCATGCCAAAGAGGCCTGCATTTAAAGGGTCTGCTCCTATCAACCTATCTGATCGGCTTAACCAGGTGCTCCGTTGGGCACTTGGTTCTGTCGAGATCTTTTTCAGCCGCCATAGCCCTCTCTTGTATGGGTACAAAGGGGGTAACCTGAAGTTTCTTGAGCGTTTCTCATACATCAACACTACTATCTACCCCTTCACCTCCTTACCACTGCTGGCCTATTGTATTCTTCCTGCCATCTGCTTGCTCACTGGAAAGTTCATCATGCCAACGGTAACAAAATTTCTTCTTATTCTACTAGAATTTAATAGAAACAACATAATGTCATATATAATATCGTTTTCTAACATCTTTCTCAGTGCATGCGAAGGAAATAGGAACAAACTACTTCACAAGAAATGAATAAAAACCTACATTTACTCACAAATGTCAGCATAGTCTAATGATCTGTGGTTAATGCAGATCAGCACTTTCGCAAGTCTCTTCTTCCTTGGGCTCTTTCTGTCAATATTTGCCACTGGTATCCTTGAGCTCAGGTGGAGTGGAGTTAGCATTGAAGAATGGTGGAGAAATGAGCAATTTTGGGTCATTGGTGGTGTGTCAGCTCATCTCTTTGCTGTCATACAGGGGCTTCTCAAGATTTTAGCTGGAATTGAAACTAGTTTTACCGTCACTTCTAAGACAGTTGATGACGAGGACGAGTTTTCCGAGCTATATACCTTTAAGTGGACAACCCTTCTTATTCCTCCAACCACGATCTTAATCATCAACATAGTAGGCGTTGTTGCCGGAATATCTGATGCCATAAATAATGGCTACCAATCATGGGGACCTCTTTTTGGAAAGCTCTTCTTTGCTTTTTGGGTAATTGTCCATCTATATCCATTCCTTAAAGGTCTCATGGGAAGGCAAAACAGGACACCAACCATTGTTATCATATGGTCGATTCTCTTGGCCTCTATCTTCTCCTTACTTTGGGTGAGGATTGATCCTTTCGTGATAAAGTCAAAAGGGCCAGATACCAAGAAATGTGGAATCAATTGCTAAAGTTGTGGTTTTTATAACAGTCACTGCAGCAGAGCACTGGCAATACTGCATTAACTGGCTTATTTAGAACCTAAGAATTTTTGTTAGTAAACGGTGCAGTGCCAACATTTTGAATGTAAAGAAAAATGCTTTTCCTCACTGTTTGAGGTATGAGGTAACTTGCACATTTTCATATCTTGAATAGCAGATCCAGTTGACATTCAATGAGCAACATTGCTATGTCCATGAGATAATCAGCTAAAAGTGGCCCCAAAAGTTGAAAGTATAGCAATCGGATAAATATGTACAACACATTTCATGGCAATAAGCAAAAACAACACAAGCCTGACCAGGAGGTGGAGGAAAAGAGTCTGGCAATCCTTTTTCTGACATGCCTAACACTGTTAAGCTCTACTCGGTGTTTAATACCTCCTATCTTCGACAAGCAACAGTGTTTTCTGAAATTAACAAGTGCATCAATCTGGGTCTGTACCTTGAATTCCTGAAAATTCAATTGTACTAGAAGTACAAGGAATCTCTTGCCATCCGCAGAATATAATAAGACTACAGAAAAGAAAAGGTGCAATTTCCATGGGCTATTTGATTAACATCTCAAAGAGGGGCACTAAAAGGAAAGTCACTCACATACTAAAGCAGAAAGAACTAAGAAAACCAAGAATAAGTATTAGCTACATTCTAGGAAAGCAGATTTTGTTTTGCAATATTTCTTTTGAGAATGCTAACACTACAAAATTATCAGGAACAGTAATTACTTAGATGGTAGAACTACTTCCCAGAGAAAACACTGTTTTTGTTAAAAGACAAAGTGTTAGTATGTCAATCCTTCCCAATTAGAGCAACAGGGGGATGAAATTTAAGAAATAAATACTACACAGCAATTCAATCCACAAAGAGAAAAAAGGCGGGGGAATTTCAAACATAGTAATTTCCAACAGAATCAAATGTCACCCACTCAACAATTTTTTTTTTTTTTTGAAAGGGGGGGGGGGGTTGAAAAGAAGAGGAACAAGATATGTTTTCACACTTATAGTTCATAATTTAGTATTGAACATCTATATTCCCAGATGTATTATTCCTAATAACAAAATCCTTTCCCCATCCAATCATACGGGATGACTTAAAGCAATGTAACAATATAATGCCCATTAAGAAATTATCGCATTAGTTGAAACATGCTGTTCACAACAATTCCAAAAATGATTCAATTGTATGCAGTATGCTATAAATACAACAATGACTTTTTTGTCGTTCTAAGACTACGATGGTCTCAATATGTTTTAAAGTATGCGACATACCTCGGTCTGCGCAGCACCAGATTCACCAATAGTCTCCACAAGAACACACACCATCTTTAAAATGATGAAATCTGTTAGCATCTCTAACAACAATAACTCTCTCAGTGATCTTAGAGATGAATTTAGTTGCAGTGTGACAGTCTAAACAAACCCTGAGGTTCTTGAAGATCCTAATTTCAGTTCCTGGCTCAGTAGAAATTAGCCCAAAAGCTATCGCTAACTTCTCGCTATGAACATTGACCATGAGCTCCTTCTCTTCTTCCTCAACATCATGTAAAGCAGTTTCGGTCTCAGCCTGATATCCAGCTTCCTTCAATTTGGCCATTAACTCCTCCAGTTTTGCATATATAGCATTAGTTTGTGGGTGAGATCGATCACCACACGTAAAAACATATGGAGTTTCATCCAACTCTATAAGAGTGCACCCAGGTGTCTTTGAAAGCCTTCTTCTCTTAGCAGCTTGTCTTACAGATGCAGCATGCCGATAGTTGCGGTCAGCTGAATAAATATTAGAAAGTAACACATAGTAACCCACATTTTCAGGGTCTAACTCCAGCAACTTGTCAGAAGCTATGCGTGCCACATTTGTATTCTTGTGAATCATGCATGCACCAAGTAATGCCCCCCACTCAACAGGGCCGGCTTTAACAGGCATGCTCTCAATGAAATCTAAGGCCTTATCTAGCTGTCCTGCTCGGCCAAAGATATCAACCATGCAAGCATAATGTTCAGCTACTGGTTCAAAACCGTGAACTTGAACCATGGAATTGAAAATGTTGCTTCCTTCGCTAACTAAGCCAGCATGACTACAAGCGTACAAAATACAAAGGAAAGTAACACCACTAGGAGAAATTCCTGACTCTGACATCTTGTAAAAAAGATTTAGTGCCTCATGTCCATGGCCGTGAAGGCCATAACCAGAAATCATTGCATTCCAAGACACCACATTTTTCTCGGGCATGGCATCAAATAACTCTCTAGCTGTAGAGATACTCCCGCACTTCGCATACATGTCTATTAAAGCAGTTGAGACATACACATTTGACTCTAGTTTTCCCTTATTTATTAAATCATGAACCCACTTCCCTAGACTAAGAGCTCCCAATTGTGCACATGCTGACAAGATACTAGTAACTGTAACAGGATTAGGATTAACCCGGCACATTTGCATTTCCTTAAATAGCGACACAGCCTTTTCAGTCAAACCATTCTGTGCATACCCCGATATCATGGCATTCCAGGCTGCCAAGCTTTTCTCAGGTGACTCGTCAAATAATTGTCTAGCTCTACTAATTTCATTGAGCCTACTATAAACAGTAGTGATTGCCGTTGAAACAGAAGAAATTTTTATCATCCCAGCTTTGACACAGAAACCGTGGATAGATGAAGCCAAACTTAGATGACCAAACGGCGACCCTACCGGGATCAATCCCACAATTGTGCTAGAGTTGACCCTCTCTCCAGAAGACAACAATGTTCTAAAGAGACTCACTGATGACTCAATCTCACCGTTACCAGTATACCCCGAAATCAGTGCATTATAACACACCAAATCCGGATTCCTCATCTCCCCAAACAACAATCTAGCAGTCGAAACATCCCCACACTTCGAATACAGCGAAACCAGACCAGTCAAAACAAAACCATGATCATGCAACCCCGCTTTCACACCTAAGCAATGAACCCCCTTCCCCAACCTCACATCCTGCAACTCAGCAACAGCGGGAAGCACAGTTGACAAAGTCGACGAATCAAACCTCACCCCACTCCCCACCATATCTCGAAAAACCCGTATCGAATCACCATAACAACAATTCTTCACTAAACCAGACACCATAGTGTTCCACAACACAGTATCTCTCTCAGGCATTCCATCAAACACCTTGTACGCATACCCGACCCTCGAAAAATTAAGGTACATGTCAACAGCAGACGACCCAACAAACAAATCCGACCCGAACCCACCAACGACCGACTGCCCATGAATCACCATACCCACCCTCTCACTCACCAACGCCCCGGACGCCGAAATGGCGAAAGCGTAAGTAAAATTATCCGGCCTAAGTTTCGGGGTCCGGCGCAACTGGGCATACACATTAACAGAACATGATGCCATACAATTAAATGAAAACCCACGAATAAGCACATTGTATAAAAATAAATCCGGGTTCGATGTCGATTTAACAAGATCATTAGCATAGTGTATATTTTTAGTGTCACATAGTTTTTGAGTTAGTTTAGTGACAGTAATAACATCAGAAGTTAGGTTATTAATAATGATTTGTGCATGGATTTGTTTGAGGTTTATTAATGTTGTTGATTTGGTGATTAAGTTAAGGAAGAAATTTCTGTCGAATTTTGTTGGGGTTGTTAAGGTTTTGTTCAACATTTGGTTGGGTAAAAGTAGGGCAAAAGTTGACAAGTTTGAAAGTTTGTTGGTTGGGTAGTTATATGAGAAAGAGATGGCGGGAAAGTTCGTTAGTTGGGTTTAGTAAGGGACAAATTGTGAATAAATAAAATTGGGATTTTCTCCTGTGTACCCCTGTACTATACACGAAAATCCAAAATACCCCTGTGTTTTTTCGACTAATCCAAAATACCCCTGAGGTCGAAATTTCGACTCAGAATACCATTAATGACAACGTCCGTTAGTTTTTTTCTGTCTGACGTTAGGTTAGTTGTTTTTTTGATAGATGATTAACAATGAATTTA
>CAAKMY010054743.1:0-15892 GCA_901111285.1 Corrigiola litoralis
AGGGGGGGGGGGAGGAGCTTCTGTGACCACTGAAAATAACAGAACTCGTAAAAGACAAACCTGGATACGGCATATAACAACAGCCTTGGACTTCACAAATAGAGGTTTCTTCTTCATATATTTCTTTGTCTTTTTATCAAACTCCTGCAGTAACTCAACGATCTCACATTCCTCCACAACAGAATGAACATGCAAGATAGCCTTGTATCCAGCAGTAAAAATTGCCTAAGAAAGGAGCAATGATTAGTAATTAAAAATCTGTACTATACATGATAGCAAAGCAAAAGAGCTAAACTGAGTAAATGCACCCTCTACTACTACAAAAAATTTACACATACATTTTCAAGCAACTCATTGATCTGCAACTGAGCGACAATCTCATTAACAGCAACAATCGGCTTAGCTGCACAAAGTAAGAATAAGAGTCAACAACCTATTGCTGAAAATCACCAAACACATAGAGAAGGAAGAAGATATTTCTATGACACAACAGTACAACGCAGAAATTTTTACGGCGAAATAGTACAGGTTTCACATTCACGGTATCAATAGAAACATAAGTCAGGCATAAGCCTTCTACTCCCTCCGTTTTTGTTAATCTTCTTACTTTTCTCTTTGGAAAGTTTTCATTTATTCTTCCTAGTTTATTTTTGGTAAGTTTTGGAATGTAAAGTTACCAAGTTGTTCCAATGTAAAATTCTTTTTTACAAAAAATGCCACAACATACCCCACCACTAACTTTTACTTTACCATATTTTATTCTACATACCCCACTTGCTTCTTTGTTTATTATACATCCACTCCACCCACTTGTTGCTATATTATTGTTTATTTAGTTTAGTTTCTTGGTTTCTTATTTGTGCAAAAGGAGGTAAGAAAATTAAACAGAAACGGAGGGAGTAAGTAACAAAGAACAGAGGATCTTTTGATACATTGAGGAAAGCCCAATCATCAAAGCACGCGAGCGTATATACATGATGGAACGCAAGTGCACCTCCAAAAGTCGAGGAAAAGAAAAGATGAACATGAAGCAACCAGAGCACAAGCTGCAATTAGACCAAAAGGAAGGACCATCATAATGACCTAGACTGAAACCATGATTTACTACCCTGATGTGGGGTGCTAGACCCCAAAAGGCGAAGGCTGCAAACAAAATATCGTACATTACCAATGTCGTACTTCAAGAAGGATGCAGCAAGCCCGCCACTAACATGTACGACGAACCAACCAGAATAACAATTTCCCTAGGTGCATGTTGCTCTACATAAGCTCCCACACACCCACAGACCAGCTTGCGTTACAAAATATCAATTTGTATTTACATTCTCTTGATGGATAAGTGTATTTTCGATTTCAAAATCTGGTATTCATCCAAATCCTACCCTCTTTCTGCGCCCCTTCCTCAACTTTGACGATGCCACTCTCCCCATATTGCCTCCCTTGCCCCCTCTTTCTGATGCTCATTTTTATTTATTTTTTTGGTTCTTTTGTCCTTCCCTCAATTTCAAATCGCCTCTTACCCTTTGATATAGAAAGTTGTTTTTTTAATCCAGAACTAAAACTATGACTTCAATCAGATTAAATTATCTAAACACAACCTAAAAACATCCACAAGCTATCAGATCTCGACACAAGATAGAAACATGCAAATGTACAACGACACAGTTCAACACCTGAAATCTAGGAAACTAAGGTCGCACAAAAACTCCATTAGTTATCAGATAGAGATATTAACTTTTACAGTGTATTATGAACTTACATATGCTTGACAAGACAAAGCCTGAAGATATATCTTCTTCTTCAATCCCAGACAATCTAACCCGTAAATTTTCACCAGGTTCAGCATGTTTGACCTTGATTTCATCAATATATATAGCAAGGACCTTTACACGAACCTGTGCACCACAACTTTGTTATTCCATCGTACAACAATATTATTGTCAACCATGGTACAACAGCTAAAGTGAAGCAAAATGTCAGAGCCAAACCTTGTTAGGCATGACCAATAATGAGTCACCTTCGCGTATGCTGCCAGATTCAATTTTGCCCATAACAACAGTACCCATATCCTTAAATGTATCAAAAATGGGCATCCTGCACGTGAGATTAGACTATTAAACGTACTGAATATAAGCAAGTCCTAGTACACATTCAATCATACAGGAGGGCGAAAAAAATGGAAATCTAGGCACCTTATATAAAAATAAAAGCAACCATGACAATTTAAGAAACAACATGGTACTTATAAACATATATCTCCTAGAATGTGTCAGGTACTCGGACCAGGCCAACACGGCATTTTAGAAACAGCAAGGTTGAGCATATCAGTCCTAAATCAGGGAAACCAGTTCAGAAGCAACTACACAAATCAGCAAGCCAATTGGAGAAAAAGAACTTTCTAGTAATGGAATCGCTGTCTTGTAAAAAGAAATGCCATGAAAAACAAAGATGTTGCAACCTACGAAAATATTCAAAATATTGTCCACGTGTTTACTGAAGAAATTTAAGGAGTTTGTCAAGCAAAAGCTGTCTTACACGAATAGAGACAGATGTTTGGAGAGCAACTATTAAGAAAGATATATTATTATAGGAAGGCTGATTAGAAAACATTGAGAAGCTTTAGCTATCTGATGTGTGACTTTAATAATAGGTCATACCTCAAAAAAAATCTTCCTCGTTATTGTTTAAGCAAGCATAGCCAAGAAGTGGAAGAAGTCTCTAGCTCTGCATTCTTAAAGGGGAAAAAAGGGCTCAAAATCGGAATAGTAGAGAAAAAAAAATATCTTCTCTTACGTCTTTCCCTCACCCACAATATCGGAAGCCACCAATTCCCTCATTTCACCAATAAATAGTACTATATCTTCTTATATCATTAATTGCTGCCTCCATTTACCGATTAAGGTTTCAAAAAAGGTTCGATCAGGAACTTGGAATTTCGCCATAGAGATGTGAATTTAATGGATGGCCATTGATTGTCAAAGGACTGACGAGAAACATATGATTGATTTTGTTTCAACTTTATATAACTTTGAGAACCTGCATAATATAGCCCAGGAATCCAAGCATTTCCAGACCTTTATTTCTGATCACATTATCAATTCGCCAAATATATCAAACATAGCCAATATTTTGGGGGAGGGTGTTGGTGCACTCAGTCGACTCATTCTCTTTTTAAATTACAGAAACAGGACAACCAATCTACCAGATATTCCCATGAAACTTATGAGTTATGACACAGGTGACCTACAATAATGCAACTACACAAACTTACAACCCAGAGAAGAACTCTAATGCAAACTTAAAATTGCCTATATAGAGCACAAGGAACATAGACAACAATCATCATAGGCGTAATTTCGGAAAATGAATCAATTGGTCTAATTTGGCGTCCCAAGGCCACTGGTAAGAGCCAAGACACTAGCCAGACCAATAAATCGATGAAAGAAGAGAGAGGTGCTTTAACAGCAGACCAGATAGCCCAAACTGGGAGTGGCGACCAATAAGGCTAATAGTTTGATCTTGAAGACAAGAGTACCACCTAGGTCAAACGCATTCAACCGAAACAAAGCCAGGTCAGTTGAAGCATTTCAGAATAAAAACTTTTGCAACACATAGAATAGGTGGTATAAGACTCAAAACTCCTGACCACCAGGATACACACCAAGCTAAAAATTACCAACTTGCAATTGCGACCCAACCCACACCAACATGAGATGAAACTATAATCAACACGGCCAGCTTCACAAGTCAGGCACATAAAAAGTGTGAATTTAGGTCGCATTCAGTTTATCTAAAGGCCCAGCAAAAACCACACTGGTTCATTGATAGAGAGATGGTTTAATCCCACTACACACAAGATAGATTAGAGAAATATGCTAATAAGCATATCCAACATCGTCAGGAATCAGAATTGAAACGGGAACAGTCCTACACAGTATTACATGGGGAACTTCAACAATACAACATAACATACCTAAAGGGGCCATTAGGATCTCGTGCAGGGCCTTCAATAACATCAAGAGCTTCGAACAGCGAAGGACCATCAAACCATGGGCATACACTTTTCTCAATTCTTGTTTTCATGTTCGTACCAATAAGACCTGATATTGGGAGGAACTGGACATCTACAAGCAGTCAAAAGAACATTAAAAGAATCAGAAACCTACACTATATGTCACTAAAAAAAACTATTCCTCATACGTATACAGATAAAAAAAAAATTAAGGAGTCAAGTACAGTCAGTCACCTTTCTTCACATTGTAGCCCGATTGTTTCAAAAATGGAATCATCTTTGACTCTATCTCATCATACCTGGGAATTAGAAGCCCAAGTGATTAGAAATGGCCATTTGATATATGGCTGTGATTCTGTAGCCAATGGGCGATCAGTGAAGAAATAAAAAATATCTTCATTTTGTCATGTTCTCGTTTTCACAGATTACAATACTATGCTGCAGATAGATGTAATAGATCTACAGGAACCCTTCAGTCTATCACAAAGGGGATAATAGACTTATAGACGTTTGTAGTAGCTTCAATGGTGTGACAATCAGGATGCGCTGCAAGAGCGCGCAGTATATGATGCTAGATGTGAATAACTGAAAACAGACATTGGAATTCGTAGTAGCTACAGTTACTATTCCAAAGGTAGAAGGGCCACCCAATTATTATAGTTTCTCACTTTCTCGTAAGTCCTACAGTCTACAGATATATTTTTAGGAAAGATACTTAGAAGTCTTCAGTTCTTCAGAAGATCAACCTTTTAAATTCTGCAGACAAAACGCTTGGTAAAATAATTTGAAGTGCACATCATTACAAAAGTAATGCTCCTTTCCCGTCAAGGGGCTAGTGCAATACCCTCCCCCCCCCCCACCCCCACCCCCACCCCAAAAAAAAAAAGAACAAAGGATGGGAAATCGCAAAATCTATACATACATGTACTTGAGATAAGAATAGAGAAAAATTTAAACCTTTCCTTCGACCAGTTGACTGTAGGTTCATCCATCTTGTTAACCACAATTACAAGCTTAGAGACACCCAGGGTCTTTGCAAGCATGACATGTTCGCTTGTCTGTCCACCTTTCTCAAATCCAGTTTCAAACTCCCCTTTCCGAGCAGATATAACCTACATTTAATTCAGGGAATAAGTACATTGTCGATTGTGCGCATATCAGAAATCATAAATCGAAAAACTATACAGCTAGACTTAGGAAAAAGAAACACCCTCAGTGCTTACCAGGACGCCTATGTCAGCTTGTGATGCCCCACCAATCATATTTGGTACATAACTCTTATGACCCTGCGGAGAGAAGGGGCAACACCATCAGAGGGAAAGATTAAGTTCAGTAGCCAAGACTAGCACTTCCAACAAATACCGGCAGGAAATTCTGATAATTAGGTATGTAAGCTTGCAGTGCTTACACCAAGGCATACAATAATTTAATCAACCTACGGTGCTTGTCATAGCTCGCTATCATTACTGATATCTTCAGATGCTAGGGACCAAAGTATTTTTGATAAAATTTATTCGAAGCTACCACCCAATCTAGGAACTGTAGAATCTTCTATAGACAAATCAAAAAGCGAAAGTAGGATGGATGCATTAATCAGAAACTAAGCTAAACTTATTAACAATCAAAATTAACTCTGTAGCTGAGAACAGCTTTCACAACTCTTGATAGCCTATTCAGCAAATAGATCAACCAGCATAACAGACTTCCAGAGTATGGAAGTGGGTGTTAAGCAGCAGACTTCCTGAGAATGAAAACAATGGGGGTAAAGCAGGGTCTACAAGAACGACACTATGTCAACACCTAGCTATCATCACAGATGACGTACTTGGCCCAAGCTTTACCATAATCAGAGCACTGAGCATGACAGATGAAGCGACCTCCTTTCATTAATTAGAAAGGAGATTCTAGAGCAGTACTTTCGCAAACATAGTAAGTAGTAACTCACTGTTATATTCAACTTGGGAGTATTTAAAGTAACATTCATAGCATATGGAAAAAAAAAAAGGGGGAGGTCGTGGTGATAAATAACAAGAACAAAATAGGCAAGTCATTCATACTCAGTTTGCCCCAAATAGAAATACATGATCATTTTCTGTACCATCTCCTTTTTTGCCATTCCTTCATTAAGCAGCCTTCCAAAAAACCAGTTCTGAGGCTTCAGATAACAGGAAAAGCAACCATTCTAAAACGATAGTCCTCCCTTCCCCTCCTTTCTCTAAATGAGAAAAATAAAAGAAGGGAAAAAAGAACTAAAAACCAAAGATCATTCACAGTTTTGGTTCTGATAGTTGAACACATCTTTTTTCCTCTTTTCTTCATTATGGGTCAAGGCTCTGTTTAATCTTCTTCAAACACTAGCACCTCCACAATCCAATGCCTGCAAGCTATTCCTCCACCCCTTACCCTTTCCTCCCCTCCATTCACATCCCATCCCCTCTAGCTTGAGTAGAGTACCTACTTTGCAGTCAAACATTCTGCCGGTTGTATATAAGAACTAATAGAACAATTATCTTACACCATCAGACCAATCAAACAGTAAGATTTGTCCAGATGGACTAGTTTCACAACAGCAGAAAACTAACATCTGAATTTCTGAAATTAGTTTACAAGCCATCCCACAGCAATGGTAAACAAAACTATGCCAAGCACCAGGGCGATATTAGTTCAAGAGGGAATGGAGGTTGCCTTAAGGCTTCACAAGTTAATGTTGGTTAGAGGCTTACCAGGAAGTACTGGCGACAATTGAGTTCTATTATAGCTTAATTTTCAGAAGCTGGTTTTATAATATAAAGAACTTGCATACTGTGCTGGTTTTTAATCACCCTAAATCAGTTTGACACTATCGAAACATCACTTCGCACCCCCCCCCCAATCCCCAGCGGCTACACCAGTTAGAATCAAGACTCAAGAGCAGCAAATCGGGGACACTGGAAATATCAAGACAAGCCTCCAACAAAAGCATGTCAAAGAAAGCAAGACAAATTTAATCCAAAAGTTAAAAGTCTAGTATAAGGCAACACCAAAACACCCTCGGCTAGGCTCTAAAGTACAATAGCGAAAAAGTTAAAAAAGCGAGATTTACAATCCCAAAAAATTGCTATACAAAACAATATCATTACCGGGCAATCCAAAATGGTAAACCTAGTCGTCTCAGTCTCAAAATGGGCTCTTCCTACTTCAACAGTTTTACCCTGCCATCAGCATCACACAATTCAGAAGGTCAATACAATAAGGCATCCATGACAAACAAACTAAATTCAACCCAAAAGACAAATGTAAGAATGAGCTGAATTACCTTATCTCGCTCTTCTTCATTGGTATCCATTATGTATGCCATATACCTGGCATAAAATGTAATTTTAGTAAATAAACTGCTAAAATTATCATGTGCAATCAAACATTACATTTAAGTCTCTCAGATATCAGTATGCAATTGGATTAATGCCATCAATAACATCGACTGCGCTCCTAGTTGACTAACAATGAACACGCAAATTTTTACCACATGGTCAGAAGTCTAGACTAAAGAGAAATGTGGAAACCAATCCCCACACCGCCCACAAATACTGACGGAAACAAATGCAATAAAACATAATCAATAGCACTCCTTGTTGCCAGGCCTAGAATCTCGCCATCCCTAAACAAATTTTTAAATTACATCTTCTCTTGTATACATTGTGACATTTCTTTCGAAACAGTAGGATCAAATACCCACTGCACAATATATACAACAAGCAGAAGAAGCTCCTTAAAAGAATCTTACCAGCTCTCTCTGGCCTTATCCTTGGCTTCTTTCTCGTACTTTTGGATAGTACGGTCATCAACCTGCCCGCTAAGGAAAAGTATTTGGCCACCAATTGTCGACTTACCAGCATCTGCAATGACAATAAGAAATATTTCAAGACAAGAAATGAAAGAGCAACTTGCAAATTAATTAGAACAAACAAAAATAAAAGAGCAATTTCAACAACAATGTGAAATTCCTTCAATGCACAAAATTCAATAAAAGCATACACTTGCAAGCAGAGCAGAACAACAAGAAGTGAACTCACCAACATGACCAATAAACACAACATTCAGGTGACGCTTCTTGCTTATAGCTTCATGACTGTCATCTACTGCTCCTTTTTCTTCATGGACAGGGACTGACTTTTCCTCTGAAAACATATAATCATCATATCATCGATCTTTGTAAACCTAAAGTAGCACTACAAGCAAAATTCATAAAAGGTAAATTCACACATAACAAGGGTACAACAAACAGAGAATATCATACATTCCCTGCAGATGACAGAAATTAAACAAAGCTAAAAAAAAAAAGTATGCCCATAAAAACCTATTAGAGAGAGCATGAACAAGAAAATCCTGACATGATGTAGATATCATCACAAGAGCATCTCAATCCCATAAGCAGATGCAAAAATATAAACACCAGTTTCATCTAAAACCTTCCTGAATACCTTTATACTCTACTTGAACTGAATCAGCATCACAAGACTCCTCTGCATCTGAAAACCACACAGAAAAAGCCAATAAATCAAACTAATACATTCAAGAGAAATCAACAAGACGTCGAAATCATCGCTTTTCTCCAGTGTGATATTTTCTTATTGTTGACATTTAAAGCTGACTATCTTACGGCCAGTTCGGTAACACTGCCAATATTCGGCTTTTAGTTTTGAGTCTTTAATAATTGGTTTGGATGCAAGAACTTTAAATACTGAGTCTACTTAAGTGTTTGTATATAAGTCACATAATAAATGAAAACTGACACCTAAGAGCTGGAACCACTTTTTATGGTTCTATAAAATTACATAATAAGTTTCAAAAAAGATTGAAAGCTGAAAATAATATTGAACGTGCCCTTATATGTTCGATTATCTCATATGTTGACCAATGAAAATTAGGCTAATATCCTTCTCAAGATACTTAAAAAATGCACAACCATATCCAACCGGTGACCTAAACATTGCCCACCTAAGTACAGTCGCAGCTAAGATTTCTACGAAAACAAACCATACACAATATATAGGAAGCAACTTCAAACCAGCTTTGTGAGAGTTCTCACCTACCCCTCTTGCACATAAGCAGAAACAGATACATTGCGAACAAAGTCAATCATACAACTTCAATAATACATGCTAGTTGGGATCCAAAAGAAACTCTTAAGGCAATAGAGCAAAAAAACAACCCAGGGACAACCTCTCTTGCCTCTTTATATAAGTCCCTGAGCTTCCAGCCACGCCACAATCCCCCCCCCCCGTCCCGGGCGACAAATATTCACCTTGCTCTACTTTTTACCGTACTGGCCACTGGAAACAACCGCTTTCCTCCAGCAAAGTTACATACCAGGAAAGTCTAGATCTTTTGCTTGTTTGCTTATGAATACCATTTGCCAATTGAAAAGGATAGGTAGTAGGGTCAATTAGTTGGCCTAGAGCAGGCAAAGACACCTAAAGTATGTGCTGGTTGGCGTGCAAGGTGAGACACAGCATCTCCAGATCAAGTAAATCTCAACCATCTCATGCAACATTGCGTAAATCTCACCTCTCTTAAAAGGTTTGGAAGAATAATTCATGAAGACAAGAAGACAGAGTGACGTGCACATACATTAATTGCACAAGCAGAAATAGAGGGAAAAAGTCAGCAGGGGAGAAACTAGATTATAGTTTCAATTAGAGAAGCCAAGAAAAGGTTGCCATGTTAGAAGAACATCAGCATCACGTAAGTGGTTTCGGTATGCCATACGCACCTCATGAAAAGTTAGGTACAATAGGGTGATGAATATCATGAATAAGATAGTGGAGACCAAATTAAAACGAATCAGTGAGTGCAGTACCATACTGACAGACATGTTTGCATCTACAAATCGTCAGTAGCTACTCATATATGAAGGCTACATTAGGGATTAGAGGAAATGCGCCAGAAAATTACCTTCCTCCACTTTTGATACATCGACAACATCTTGGGGCTTCGATTCCTCCACGTCAGTGACACCATTATCTTCTATTCCACACAAGGGTACGGCACGTGATGAAGTAAGTCCTCGGAAATTAGGAAGCATAGCCACAAACAAACACAAATACAGAACCACAAACAATGATTAATATTAAGGCTTGTGAATTACCAGATGAATCAAGCTGCAAAGCTCGCAACTCCTCAGCAATATCTGCTGTAAAGGAAACATTCAAACTCTCAGACGACTAATCCAAGTAAATCAAGGTCCACACAAATCACAACTGGCACAAAAAGTATATAGATCAAGAATCGGATGATGCCAATAAGGACCACACAAATTATTTAAAGAGACAATCTGAATTTAACTAAAAAAAGTGACCACTTTAACCCAAACAAAAGTAGCCACTTTAAACCCATCTAATTTTACCTTAAGGATTAGACGGTCTCATGGCCATATCATCAAACATAGACAAGTCCCCACAACGACAACTATAAAATTACATAGCCCTTTCGCTACATCTACTAATACAGAAAGCTACATATAACCAATCTACACCGAAAAATCTTACGAGATGATGTCAACTGTAATAAAGGAGCCAGCTTGATGTTAACTTAAAATTAGATGTGCTCACCCATGGTATTAAAGTGGTCACTTTTTATTAACGTGATACTACAAGTGACCGCTTTAAGTCAAACAAACAGTAACCACTGTAAACCCGTCTAATTTCAACTTAAGATTAGACGGTCTCATACATAAATAAGTCCCCGCAGTGACATATATCAACGCACACAACAACAAACATAAAATCAAACAACCCTTTTGCTATATCCACAGAAAGGCCAATCTAGAGCTACAAATCTTAACCAGTGACCATATTCTTTACTAAAACCAGCAAATAATCAAAGATTGAGCAAAACCAAACATACCCATTATTAAAGTTTGGAGCTGTTACACTTCAGATTTTACCACAAATGCAACTTCTGCAATAACAAAAAATTTGATAAGATATATGCATATATAACATAGTCTATAAAGTACTGTATAGAAAATCATGAATATGTTACTTAGAATTATAAAGGCATCACCTTGGAATAAACAGGCAAAAGGGAAAACACAGAAAACCCTAATCACTTCTTCAGCAAGTGCAGATTGAATAAAGGGAGATTCTTTAAGGAGGGGTTTTTATTTTTCTCTACTATAGAAAGTCCAAGATTTCTAAAACACTATAAAGAGAGGTAGAAAGTGTTTTGGGAGATGTCGTCTTTTTTTATCATAAAAACATAAAAAGTATTTAATATTTTTTATGATTATGTTAGTTGACTAATTTACCCTTTTTCTTTGTCGGCAAAATTACGGTAGTGTCCTTGTGATAGGCAAAAAGCGCTTGTAGGAATATTAAATCACAACTTATTCTATACCCATGGGGGTATGAGTTTGTTCGTGAGGGATTTGTCCAAATTATTAAAAATATACGTGTATTACCGGTGTGTATATTGAAAAAAGTTTTTGACTATTGTGGGTTTTTTTATGTGCATTTTCCTTAACATATATGCGCAAATCAGTAATAATGTATGTGCATTTTTCTTCACTTATACGTGCAAATCATCTAAATTTGGGGGTATGGAAATACATATACCCTTGTTCTAAAGTAAAAGTATTGCTATCAAACAATGATTTCTACATGCTAGGTGAATAGCGCTACGCTATAAAATAATGATTTCTACATGTTAACCCAACAAATGAATATATATCTTTTATTTGACTTTTGTGCTTATCTATCTATACTATTTACTAAAGCAATAAACGAATGCACCAAGTGTCACTCCATCATTTTTTCAGCTTTTTTTCTATCAATTTAACTATTCCTTGTAACCATCTCCTTTCCTATTATCAAAGATTCTATAACTACTTAATTTCCTACTATTAAAGATACTAAAGATAATATGTATCTACCATATTTCATATGTCTACTGATTCCATCATGAGATATATATTAAAGATTGTAACAATTTTCCAAAATATTCCCTCAATCTACTATAACATGTATATATAGGAAGGTTTTGCCATTATACTCATTTCTCAATTAGTAAATATATATGAGATCCCTAAATATATCTTTAGTATATTTCATCTAAAACTATTTATCTATTCTAAAAGTAAAGAAATATTTTTATATATATTGTATCAATATCATCGTATGTACATGTTACACCAAATTATGAACCTTTTTAGCTATTTCTACCAAAGATTATATTTTCGCTATAACAAATTTTTACATACTTTATAGCTAGGGAGACAAACCAACATATTAAAAATATAGAACAAATTATTATCTTAATGTCCTATATGTCTACTCTTTCCTCCATCGTAATTTTATCTTATTATTCATATAAAAGAAACACATTTGTGTAACTTACGTAATATAAATTATCAATATCCCTTACAAAATTTTTTTGACTTATGATATCTTATAATATCTTAAGGGTTTTACTCGATCAAAAGATTAGTTTCATAATCTATATGTATCATATACTACAACATGTACTATTAACAAATGGACATACGACATCTACAACGATGAAATTTCTAAGATGAGATCAATGCTAAAGTATAACTAGAAACCTTACAACTCAAACAACTAACTAAAATCATAATGGAACATTTCTGGTTGTAGTTGGTTCAGCATAGAGATCCCATAATGTACAATAGATATTGATTTCTTTAACCCGATCTTCGAAAAACAAATCTCCCAATGACAAGGAAATAAACAATCCTGCAAAAAATTCAAAGAGAATGAGCTACACATTCTTTCGCATCCATTTATAATTTTGTGTTTTTTTTTTGTTATATGCATAATGACATCAAATTCACTTCGAAAGGAATTTATGTATGATGTCAATATTATATTCGAAGAAAATTGAATTACTTCAAATTATAGTATGCATATTTGAAGCTAGAAAAAAAAATCAATATTTTATAGTCGAATTACAACGTTATTTGAACAACCGTGCCATTATGGCACGGGTTGCTATATACTAGTATTAATACAGATTAAAGTGCAAAAGTCTTGTTTCAATTTCATTAAATAACATTTTAGTGGAAATAAAATCATGAGGTTGCGGGACAAGTGGATGTATAATACAAGAGTTAGCTCAAAGCGGTTAGGGCTATGTTATCCCAATCACGAGGTTGGAAGGGTCAATTCTTATTAGCGATATGTATGGATGTATTTTAATTTCTAAAGTTCTAAAGCTTTTGTGTTATCGTTTGTAATTGTATTAAGTCAGACGGAGGCCATTCAGAGGTTGTAATCGGGTCGGAGGTGGATCGGATGTCCACCAGAGATAAGTTGGAGGTCTATCAAAGTCGGGTCGGGTCGGAGGTCCATCAGGATCCAACATCAGGATCCACCTCTGACCTGTATTTTTAATAAAGCGGTTTCGGTGTAGGTCTTTTTTAGTCTTATCGGATCAAACTTGAATCGGATTTGTACGAAATTGACATCCTTTACTAAGGCATATTAAAGTTCTAGTCTAATAGGTCACTAAAAAAAATAAAATATTTAGTTTTTTTTCACCATTCGGTTGAGTCCGGATCCCGGAAGGTGAAAACCAAAAACAAGAAAAAGACATAAAATATTTTACTTATCAATTACCCATCCTATTTACGTTAGCTGAACCATTTACCCTCCATTTTTATTAGCAAAATCACGTTAGTGCTCTCTATTAAGTGAATAGTTCTAATAGGGCCTATCAAACAATAATTTCTCCATAAAAGTGACGAAGCATGTAAACTAAAAAAAAAAAGATATATATCTTTATTATGACTTGGGCTTGTATACCTTGACTTAATTAAGTCACATGTACGATAACTTATCCACGTACAAATATTTAGTGGGAGAACTATACTACTTGTTGTATGTACAACATAGGGCTATAGTTGTCATACAACCTATTCATTAGTAACTAGTGATAATTTATCCTCCTAAATTTTCTCTCCAACAAAACATTTTTCTCTATACATACGCTCTTTCTCCATCAACATCATCAAAACCCAAAACCTACGAAAACCATACAACATGCAACTCTTCCCCCTTTATCATTATAAACTATTCACTATGGTGAGGATTAACAATGTCAATCCTACTCCATTAACGGTTGAAGAAGGTGAAGTTGATTGTCAAGCAATCTACCCCAACTCCCCCACCTGCCACCTCCCTTATTCCCTATCCCCCTCCCCCAATATAAAAAAAGGAAAAAAAAAATAAAAAACTCAATTTCGACTGCCCTCATCCCCTCTACCCCACAACCCCCTATTTCACAGACATCATCGCAACCACCCCTCCGCGCCATTGTCCCCCACCGTCGTTCATGCTGTATGAGTGTAGTCTAATTAGAAAACCGTGTTGGCCTAATTCATACAATAAAATAGCCTAATTCACACAAGTTAGGCTGACATGTTTTAAGTATCAGGCTAACAACTTTTAAGAATAAGGCTATTTTCTTGTATTAATTTGCCTAATTTAAAAATCGAGTTAGCCTAATTCATAAAACAACATGGCCTAATTCATGTAAATTAGGCTGATAGATTTTATGAATTACGCTAACCTGTGTTTTATTAATTAGACTAATTAGAAAATCGAGTTAGCCCAATTAAAAAAACAAAATAGCCTAGTTTGCGAGTGTGTGGGACTATGGGAAGGGGGTGGGGGTGGTTTAGAAGTGTGGAGGACTAGGTTTAGGGTGGTTCGCGGCTAAAGGGGAGGGGTGGTTCACGACGGAGGGATGGGGATGGGTGGGGGGTTGCTTTGTGGAAAGGAAAGGGGAATATAAGTAGGTGGCCGACAGACAGTTAAGGTTAGGTAGAAAAATGGATATGAAATTTTTTTTTGTTAATATGTAGTAAAAAGTCAAACTTTGCCCTTTGTTGTACATCAAGTTGTTGTATTTGTGACAAACCTCTACTTGATTAAGGTACTCTAGTTTTCTTTCACTAGACTCTCATCTTATTAGGAGGTCACACGTCACTTAGTCACTAACTTAAGCATATGAGGAGGTTTCTCGAGCCACCCCCTTCCCGAGGTAGGTTTGTTCCTTGTTTCAAGTCACCGGAGCACACGAGTTCAACAGTCAAGCTAACATAGTTCCATTCTCTCGAAACAAATTCTTTCTAAACCTATTTTCTACACCGTTTTGTTTTTTCTTGTACTATATTTTTTACATCACGTTTTAATAATTACTTTTCTAAATTTTTCGAGCTTCTCTAAAAAAGTAAAATCATACTATCATTTCACAAACCAAACCCTTTACTCATTACACACAAAAAAAAAATGTTCCAAAAGTAGAAAAAAATACTAAGAAAAAGCAAAAAATGTTCCAAAAGTAGAAAAAAAAAATAATAATAAAAAAGCAAAAAATGGTCCAAAAGTAGAAAAAAATACTCCAGATATTAGTAGAACAACACAGGGTGTACACCCCCCCACCCTTACTGGAAACACCCGACAACCTTAACGTCTTACGTCACCGCTGTTCCTTTTTACTGTCACCGGAAACATCACCCCCTCAGTAACTATTTTTACCGTGGGTAAAAAATGTTTAAGAAGGCGGTAGAAGCCAAGTCACTGCAGAGGCTATCAGGGGCGGATAAAAAGAAGTTACGGAGAAGCGTCAAGGACAAGTTTCCCCGCGCTACCGACGTCGATATCGACGCCCTTTTACCCCCTAAGGTCGTATTATTATCATTATACTAGCTGTAAAGCCCGTGCGATGCCCGGGCCACATTCTAATATTCGTTTATATTCAGTGATTAAGTTGTAGAATATTTTAATGAATTTTAATACTAACGACATGAGGCTGGGTGTTCGATTCTTATTAGCGACTTTGTGCGCACATTTCAGACCAGAAATATTTGATAGTTATTAT
>CAAKMY010054770.1:0-10933 GCA_901111285.1 Corrigiola litoralis
TATATATATATATATAGTAACAATAATTAGAGCTTGTTTGAAGATACCGAAAAAAGGTTAAAGCGAGAAGAAAAAAACACTTTTTAGCATTTTTTTTTTTCAATCTAGAATATAAACCTTCAAATAGAATCAAAGCGAACCTAAAATTGCATATAACCAGATAAACCACATTTTTACATACTAGTGTGACATGCAAACTCTGACCACCAAGAGTTTCTAGCTAGTTTAATTGTAAGCTAACTAAGTTCAAACATGATAGTACATCCTAAATCTTTAGCCGATCGTTGTAATGTGTGAATATATGGATATTATGGTGACATGAACTTACCTAAAGGCCATTTGAAGTTACAATCATGGTATATGATCTCATCCGGACAAAAGTTTCAAGTTGGTTACTGAAGCTGACAAACGTTGCAATTAAGACGCTAATCTCTGATCGATCAGCAGGTTAGCGACATGGTGTGCACTTGAAGGTGTGCCATGAATCATCATCTTATCCTATGACAAGCGGGTGTTTTTGTCCTATCTTATTAAATAGCATGTGGATAGTATGAAGTATGAACTAGTGTAATTACTTTTAGCGGTGTGTGATTATGAAATGTTTCTTTAACAAAAGTTGCAACTTGGGTTATCTGATCATATCCTCTCGATCAACATGACAACATCGATTCCTTAGTATGAATAAGTCCGGCATCTCCATAGACGAGCCGAAGGAATATGAGAAACAGGAACACATTATACTCTGTATTGTGTCAAGGAAGCACGTCGACGTAGACAAAAACATGAAAATGGTAACTTGATAAGTAAACAAAGGGGATACTACTTCCTAGCTAATTCCAGGCCGTCAGCTACACGGTAACGCATGTGCATTTGTAACAGACTAGCCGTAAGTATAAAAGAAAACAAATATGGGTAACTTTCAAGGAATTTATGTTACACAAATTATGTTATTATCCCAAACAAGTTGGTAAGACGCTTAAAGCGATATATTCTGCAATGTCATGAGGATTTAGGACACACTCTATACTCTAGAGTCAAGACCAACTATAATGTTATTGATTAGCAAATGTGTAAATGTGTAATTGTTTAGTTAAACTTGCTTTGTCGATTATATAGTGACCATGACTTATTAATCTAAACATTGCCAGAAAATTTACCTTTGCCAATTCCATATAAGTATACAAATGATTAAAAGAGCAGCATAATTTTAATTTTAAATTAGACATTCTCACATATCAACTTAAAGTGATTATTTTTATTAAAATGGTTAAATATGACCATTATAAAACATTTTAATTTTAATTCAACATTAAACAGTTTCATACAAGCTCGACTATCTGATGTATGTATATGTCGTCACAAATCACACTCGCAAGTGAGTGTACCAATAAACTAAGGTTTCATTTCCTAACTAGTGCACCCAACTTTTGACTCGAATTTAGGTTTGAAATAATGACAAAATAAATTAATACACTAATTCTTATATTATTTTTTTTAAAGTTATTCTGTATATCAGGTATTATTTTGTATATTCATGACACAATAGGTGTTGTGTCAACATGTAATTCGTTTGGCCATTGACTTTGGTTATTGGAATGTGGTCATCGAGAATACGTAATGCTCGAGTTGTTGTTCAATATATTATTGAGAAGTCTTTTGATCACACATAGATTTTATAGTAAGTTGCTAGACATACGTATACTCGTATAGTAGACGAGTTTCCCACACATGACAACATGAATTAGCACATTCTTAACTAATCATGACATAAATTAAGTACATATATATAATCTAAAATAGGCATATCCCTCTCATTAACTAGTTGAGGTAAAGGGCGCCATATAGTGAAGAACACAATTTTAGTCTAAAAAACACAAATTCGTTATCTTCATAAACCATTTAAATTCGTATTTGAAGCTATCATATCATACTTTGTAAATACAAAATATACATGTACACTATTACGGAGTATCTTTTAGGTAACATAATTATCTTGTCAAAATAGTTAAGTTTTTAGCTTTCTAAAAGAGTTATTACATATTTACAGTAAGTTACTATCGGTTGTTTGTCAAACAAGGCCAGATATCGAATTAGATACCCTCATTTAAAAAAGCAAAACTCTATTTGTTTACAAGCAACATAAGCAAACAAGCTAAGACCAAATAAGGGGTTAGAATTAGAAGTAGGACATACTTTCCCCTTTTCTTGAACAAGATGAGATAATTGTTGTCCACACTCCTCTCTCTCTTTCATGTCTCATCTCATCCCCATTCTCTTTATCTTCTTCTCTTAAACTTCCCTACTTTACACATTAATAAACCCTTTTACAAAACATTTCAACTCCTTATCAATTATACTTCTTCTTACTCTATAGTCTATACTACTACTACCACCTTTGTACTTACATGAATAAAACCCCATCAAGTATAACCCTCAAACTTTACTTTTCTCTTTCCCATTACCTCAATTTCTACCATATATCATTATCATCAACATAAAAACATAGATCTTCACTAGCTTAACATAACCAAATCTTGCTTGAATTATAATTAGAAATAATTCGTTTATACATATACCTTACTATAAATAATTATGGAATTCGAGGACGAACATGATGAGGAGCAAGAGGAGGAAGACGATGAGGAAGACATCACTATACCACCACCTGCTATCCCACCCAACTACGACACAGGTGCCAACTCGGTCCCACATAGGTCCCGAGTCAACCCAGCACCGAGTCATGGCGAGAGAAGATCCAGTACGGTGAGGTACAGGGAGTGCCTGAAGAACCATGCTGTAAGCATAGGAGGGCACGCGGTAGATGGGTGTGGGGAGTTCATGGCAGCGGGTGAAGACGGCACGCTTGACGCACTCAAGTGCGCAGCGTGCCTCTGTCACCGAAACTTTCACCGTAAGGAAACAGACCTTACGGCGGGTGGGGGCGGGGGCGACGTGCCTGTGGTCTCACAGATTACGCCGCCCCCGCCCCCTACGGGGTCCAGTGCGGGTACATTGTACCCGCCGCAATTCTCTGCGTACTACCGGACCCCGGGGGTACCCCCATCGGGGTACCTTCACGTGTCATCCCACCATCGCCCTCTGGCAGCCCTCCCGAGTACTTCGGGAGGGACCCAGAGCGGGGAGATGGGGGATGACATGTCGCACCCGAGTAGTAGTGGGGGTGGTGGCGGGAGAGACAGTGGGGGGATTATGATGGCCTCGAAGAAGCGGCATCGGACCAAGTTTAGTCAAGAACAAAAGGATAAAATGCTTGCATTTGCTGAGAAATTAGGATGGAGAATTCAGAAGCATGATGAAGCTGCTGTGCAACAGTTCTGTGCTGAAATTCAAGTCAAGCGACAGGTGCTCAAAGTTTGGATGCATAACAACAAGCATACTCTTGGTAAAAAACCCTAGGATAAATTGAAGGGAATTTTTAATTTTGCTGTTTACTACTACTGCTACTAATAAATGCTGAGGAGTAGTGGTAATTCTGATGATGATCTGTTTACCTTGTGGTTATCACCATTCATGATGAGACGAGTAGTCAGTAGATCGAGTAGTTCCAATCAGTTTAGGGTTCTGTGAGTGTTTGTTTACTTTATTTTTCTTTTTTAGTATGTCTTGTGTCATTCTATTACTAGTATATTTTTAAGTACATTGATCTCCATTCCTCATTAGTTTATGTAGCTTTAGGGTTTTAATTAGTCCAAGTACTCCTCTTAGGATGATGTACTTAGCTTGTTTTGTTGTTGGGGACCAATGTAGAAGAAACTTTAAGATGGATGATGATTCATATAAATATATATTTTTATATGTTGACAATGAGCCATTGTTTATTGCTACATGTATACACTGATTCTGGAATTATTTGATAGTGTACCGTGGCCTATCGCGTTCAAGTGTTCAACACAACTACACATTCTGGTCAGACATGTGTCATATAAATTAACTTTGTTAGATGTATGTTGATGTACAGGATCGCGTACTTATGTTTCATCAAGTTGACATAGTAGTACTAAACTAGCATTGCATTTTCAGCCGAAATTAATACGAAGTACAAAGTTAGCCAATTCTAGTAAATGGTTCTTGCTATGTGATGCTTTATTTTCTGTGTTGTTAATGGAAGTATTAATGATAGTGAGATCATATGGTCTTATCCAGTAGTACATTGTTATCTTCAAGAAATAGCAGACTTCCAAGTAGAATCAAACGTGTTTAGCATGCAAAGCAAGCTTGCTGCGGGTATTTTTGTTCTCATTAACATCTGTCATCCTCTCCTTATCCACCTCCTTTGGCTCATCTTATCTACTAGTACTGTTGCTAATGTTTATCCCTAGTCCTTAATTTCCTGCTTTGGTCTCAACTTTCAGCTCTCTATGCATGCTCACGGTTTTGTTGCTCTTCTGATCGAATTCATTTTCATTGGGCAAAAAACTTCAGAAACGGAACATATTTTTGTTTGCTTCTTAGTATCCAGATGCCTTATTTCCAGACTTTGGCTTTGTTCCTTTGTTACACTGTTAGGAAAAAGAGTGTTTTTTGGGTGCTTGATTCAGTCTAAAGCTAAGGGAATCATGTGGTAATGTAGTATACAGCTGGTGATGAGGTAAATAGTAGTAAGGCCAAAATAACTGATGCTGGACTTATTTCTTGTGTGTCCTGAAATTGGGGGGTGAGGACATTGTACTTTTGTGTTTGGTTGCATCTTTGTAACGCCCATTGTCTATAGTTCCTTAAGTTTAAGTCTGCCATCCCACTTTAGCCTTTCATTTTATAGCTCTTTACTTATTTCTGTTCATTGAGGAGTTTGTTTTGACACCATACACAAACATGCACTTCTTAATTTTGGATAACCAATTAGATTTGTCTAGAAAGTTAAAATCCATTGATAGGGATTCTAAGCGGCGCGAATACAAAGTGCAATAACGATTAATGATGCGGGTCTTGTATGGCGTCATAGATGAAACTGAGAAGGATGAGACCCACAACATTGTGACAGCATAATCCAATACTAAAATGTTTAAGGATCGTGGTCGTTCTCCGATGATCTAGTTGCTTGACTCTTAGTGATAAGTCCTTATAGTAAGATTGTTCAGCTTCAATTCTGAAGCAGTTGATGAAGGCTAAGTTGAAGTATGAGACGAATATTAGTGTGTAAAAGAATGGAAAGAATTAAAGATCGAGATACTTAGTGATAAGACACAATGTCTCTTGAATGAGAGGTTGGGTGTTCGTTTATGATTTGCGATACTGTACTTCTTTAAAAAGAGCGTGAAGGATTGGAGCAATTAAAAAAACATATAGTATTTTATTAGTGTTTATGGCTATATGTACCCTTTCATATATGAGAACTTCGTTCTCATAAACTTCTAGATGAGCCATTTTGAATAGCATTGTAGATTATTTTTATTTTTTCGGTACACACTTAAACATCGTAAACTATAAGTGAAGAATATTCTAATTATGTATGAAATGAGCTAGTTCAAAATCATGTGAGGTTTTAAATGTCAGAATTCATCATACATTCATACATGCCGTTGATTCATTTACAAATTAACTTGAACTAAACTAACCGAGAATTAGGTTTTAAATGACTTAAATGGTGTTCTAACTCCTACATGTAGCAGATTTGCGGGGCACTTTTAGACACATTGAAGGTTCCAAGGGAAATGATTCCCATACTAGCTAGCTAGCTAGGTGCCCTAAAATATTTACATTGTATATCAATCATACAATAACGCAACTTTAGAGGACAATGCATACATTTCCTATCTTAAAGCGTTTGTGAGAGCAAATTTAATTACCGATAGTAACTGGTGGATCACCATGACCTAAGTACATGGAAAAAACGCAATTTTATATTTTGTCATGATCACATCCACGAATTGATAGAGATAGGGTAGCGATGCATGATATTGGAGAGATTTAATTTAATTGTTATGCTGGTGAGTGGTGACATTATCGATCACTATGCTTCAACATGGAGTGCAATAATGTATTTCTTCGCGGTGCTATTAGGTTCAATCAGTCCTGCTCTATGTAGCCTATGATTGGTGTATTAGAATGCACCCTATTAAACTTAGTGACCTGATTTCACATCGTGTATCTAGTTATTGTACTACTCTTGACCGAGCTACCTGACTAATCATCATTAATGGCGGTGCCATTAGCTCTAATTAGTTACCTTAGGTCAATTAAAAATAAGCCTAAGTGAGGAGCTGATCACATCATATATTCAACAAAAACAACAGCAACCAATTTAAATATTAGTATCGCTTATGGTTAAAATGAGGAATTAAAAACTAGACACTACTCTATTCCTAGCTAGATTGAGAAGAGTACGTATATTCCAAATAAAATCATAACCAAAGAATCCGTAGACGTGCTGTAATCATTGATGGAACCAACCTTAACATGCAAAATCTGTTATTTGTATGATGCGTGCATTATATTTATATACTGTGATCTTTAGTTTGTTTGACTGTGGATGTTGTTGTTGATAAATTAAGTGGCCAGAAGAGGACCAAAGAATATCATAAGACACCCCCAACATGGCAACATCCTTATATCTTTGATAATTGATACTCTAAATTAATACTCCGTATATTTTTAGTATATATAATCAAACTTAGATAAAAGATACATGTTCGGCTGAGTTCATGAGAAGACAGAAAGAGAGTGGTACAAAGAAAGTTGTGTGGGTAGAAATTAGACACATCCAATGTTGGGGAAAGTCTACGCCATTGTCATAGGTGTCCGGAAAAATGATCTCAAAGGTGAGAGTGTGAGACTACACCAATTCGTCTCATTCAATGTTGCTTTATTCCCTTTTGGTGGAACATGTGGGCTCTTTTCAGGAAGAATGGGGGTGACACCCCCTCCTCTAAATCGCTACTGAAAGATTAGAAATAAATACGATGTGGGACATTTCTACAGCTAATTATGCTTTGCCCTATAACCGATCCTCCTCTTCTTCAGGCTGGGGCAAAACCTACCATTATTGCTGTACATTTCTTCAACTTTGCCCTTCTAACATTATGCCATAAATAATTGAATATGACTGTTATCGTGTCCCACAAAAAGAAATAAGTTTAATTTTTGCTAATTTGGGACACTAAGGCAAATTCTTCTATTTTACATCAAATTGTTCTAGCCCTCAAATTCTCAAAATACAACCCATAACCCATACAGATTCGAAATCACGCTTCAATGTTCATTGACATGAGGCAGTACCATGTAACCTGTTGTAACCTGTTGTCCCTTTCTGCCAGAGTCAATGATTTACTGTTCTTTGATTTCGAAATATATTGTGCTAAATGAAATATATCGTGCTCATTCGTTAATAGCTACGGAGTAGCTAGTAGTTAGTCTGTACACTTCAGTTTACCGGATAAGTGAGAATTCTGCAATACAGGAGTGAAGTTGTAGTCTTTGTGGAACTTTAGGAGTATTCCATAGTCCATATTACCTATCTAAAGATAGTTCTGTTTACCGGTGATTAGGGTCCAGATATTGCTCTTCGTACGTACGCCTTGATAAATATAGATGTGTTTCATGCTTTCATAGCACCCATGAACACTTGGAATCTTAGATCAGTTGGTACATGGTAAAGAGGTATTGTTTCTTTACATATGATTTCAAGTCCAAGTTCTTGAAAATGCACAAATAGTTAAAAATTGTGACAAAAGTGACTAAGCAATTAACACACCCCAAGTATCCCTAACAATATATTTGAAACTTATTTAACATTTAAACCTTCATATTGGCATGTTTAATTATTATATGTTTCACGAATAATAAGAGCATGTGCATGTGGACATTACCCATAATACGGGTTACAATTTGCTACATTTTTTATATTGTGTACAAATTGTGTCAAAAGTGACCAATGGTACCATAAGTGTCTCGGTCTAGCAATATAATTGGACCTTATGTGAACTTTATTTCTTCATAGTAGTCGGTTTTTTATATTTAGTATTTGAAGGATAATATGGGCATGTGCTAATGATTTTTTTATATATATATGGGCTATTGTTGGGCTGTTGGCGACATTTGCGGCTTCTTAGGTCATTATAAATGTATATGATGTATCCAAGAAAAATCTCAAATTATGAGGCAGGGACGGAAATGAGTCTCGGTGTAGATTATAGTCAACTGCTTCCTCAACTTCAGAATCGAGCGAGTGGATACTCAGTAGACATGGAGCTCTGATTCTGTTTTCTTAAAATCTCTCCGAGTATTGAGTTTTCCTCACCCCTAAACTTTGTTTAACACGCTGTTTTGCAAGGTATAGTGCTTTTTCTGGGAAGTATACCTCTATAATCATGCATTCATACACGGTATCCACTATCCAACTATCTATTATTCCGATTGCGAATTGATTCGAGAGAAGGAAAACAACACAAGCTGCTGCTAGTTCGAGTTGAAAAAAACTACTGTACAGTTTATTACAGAAAACTGAACTATGATTGCGTTAGTAGAGCTTGGACGAATGGACGAGAGCTGTACACCTCTCTGAACTTAATTTATGTCGTGCAACTTCATTCCTGCAACAAAACCAAACAATAGATAGATACACCAAATGCAACCAAGCGTGAATTTATAGGCTCAAATTATGGACACGTCACTTGAAAGGCTTTCTACTTATCCCACAATAAATTGCAGGACTTGAGAAACAACGGAATGGTACCTGACTTAGAGAGGTTGCGTGGAGGTGCAGAGCCAGAGGAGCGGAGCGGCTTATACCACATGATAGTCCATCTACAACAAATTAATGTTATATACAAGCACTTATGATTAGTAACAAAGGCAAATAAGAACGCAGGAACAAATTCAACGTAAATAACATGTTCTTGCTAAACTAATCCAACATTGTTGTAACTTGCAGGGGCACTACAATAATTACCAATATTTGCAGAATTTTGGACATGTATAGTTACTTAAGGAAAAAAAAAACATTCAATGAACAAAGGAGCTGTAAGCTTGGTTTGAAAGAATGGAAGCCAATGTCAAAGCCCTTAACTTCCTACCATGCTTGAATTATAAGCTACCTTGAAACTTTGTCCCCTAAATGATCACTTCAAATCACCTTAGCAATGATCTTCGGATAAATTGAGATCCTCCAGACAACTGAAAGGACCTACAGATTGCATATACTCTTTTTTTTCTAACAATTTCTGAGGAAGAATAAACAATTGATCTCAGAAAGCTTGAATTCCGAAAATCACACTGCACATTGTGAACTGGTGAGCTTGAATCTTTTCTGTTATCCTTTCTACTAAAACTGCACACTGTGAACTGGTGAGCTTCTTGCTTGCCAAAAGGATATCGAAATATCTAGAAGGCAAGGTAGTAACTAGTAAGATGTACCCTCCTGATATTGCAAATCAGTTACTCCTCCGAAGTAACAGAGTTCTTATCACAATTAGCACCTTAGGCCTGAGGCTACAGAAAATGCCATGAAAGCCTTTTGCATCAATGGTACATAAACCACATCACCTCTTGCAAATAACAAGTCATCTAGAAAACCTAGGTGAGGGATTTGCAGTCTCTCATACTTTATGATGAAAATTAAAATCTGGATTTTTGTCAAGCTGTTTCAGAGTTCTGTTCAGATACTCCATGCCAATCACAAACAAGACACGGGACAGAGGGTCCGCTTGTCTTAGTCCTTTTTCTTGCAATAAATGGCTTTGTCAACACCATTAATGAATAATGGAGTAGTTCAGTGTAGAAGTACACTCTTTGATTTTACTAATGAACTTCCCATGGAAGCCCAAATGCCCTAAAACTGGCAGGATAAAAGGCCATTCTATGCAATAGTAGGCTTTTGAAGATCAACTTTCATAATGCATGGGGGAGCGGGAAATGTGTTTTCTAGTGTATTTATAGATCATTTTTTTACTAAGCAAATTGTTCTCACCAATAACAATCTATTAGGCACAAGAGCTGATTTTATATTAGAAGGTACAAGTACCATGCAATTTTTGACAAAAGTAGGACTAGTTACCTTAGGGATCAAGGTCACAGCAGTGCATTGCATGTGATTGAATATGGTATACAATGACGTTGTTTTACTAAGAGGGTCTAAGAACTTCGTGTAATAGGCAAATACACTTAAATCCTTGATGTTTCATACACATTTGGAGCTCTGTCCTACGTACAAGATAGCATATTGTTACAACAAAATTATTCATAGTTGTGAATCAATTAATAACATCTAGATCTTAAACTGGTCAGCAGCCTTAAGAAGCAAGCCAAAGAACTCGAAAGGATTGGAGAACATAGGGAAGTGATCACTATCAACCTTGTACACATCAGAGGGTGGCCATTTCCTGATCATTTCATCTTGCGCTTCTTGAGAATAATATCTATCATGTAAGGTCCTTATGTAAACTCTTGGTACCTTGTCGGCGTCCTTCCCATCTGGAAATTTTGCACTTCTTATAGCTTGCTTTGGGAACGGTCTTATTAGCATTGCTGACAATGTACGATCCTACAAAGTGTAATAATTTCATAAATTTTACTATCATTTAGCTCAGAGCTTGATTAGGAGAAAGTTTAGAGTTGTGCCACTCTAATTACCTGTTTACTTATATTGTTGATAAAAGTTCTATAATGACCATATTATATACGTCCTCATTGAGCATTGATCATGCGCCTGCGCGCATCCTAATGTTAGTCTACACCTAGACGCATGCAGTGGCGAAGCTAGAATGTTTAGGTGTGGTGTCATAATATACATGAAGTTTGAAAAAATATTAAAGTTATAGCTATTTGGGTTTAAACCCACAATCTCAGGTGGGGTCAAACAACAATCTAACCACTAAGTCAATCATATTTCTTGATGTTTTAATGCATAGATTTGTATATATTTGAACAAATGTAATTACCGTTATGTTTGTTAAATTTCATAATGGGCCTGGGCCAC
>CAAKMY010054772.1:0-10367 GCA_901111285.1 Corrigiola litoralis
CCATTTTAAGTGTTTAAGATGCAACCTGTTAAGTTTTGTCCAATTCTCTTACGGGGCCGAAACAAAGTTTTTGCGTGGGTTATAGTCCACAAAAACTGGCTTTTTGGGTCAATTTTTGATAATTTGGAAAATGTTCTGAAAATTACCAAGCATGATCCTAGGGTATATTGGAGCATAATTGTAGCATATATATGGCAATGTCAATCCTTAGTCTCGGTGGTTTTACGGTGTGTGTAGCGCTCGATTCGAGCGTGTGCATAATGGACGAAAACGATAATTTGGGATATGTCTAGGCTACTTTTTGCCAATGTTCATGTTCCATTATCCATTATATGTGTTTAGGATGCCTCCTGCCAATTTTCGTCCAGTTTTATTTTCTAACCGAAACGAGGGTTTTACGTGTGTTATAGTCCACAAAAACCGACTTTTCGGGTCGATTTTTTATTTTTCTAGAAATGTCCCGAAATTTACAAAGCATCTTTCAAGGGTATGTTGAAGCATAATTGTATCATATGGAAATGTCAATTCTTAGTCTCGGTGGCTTTACGGTGTGTGTAGCGCTCGATTCGAGCGTGTGCATAATGGACGAAATCGATGGTTCGGGCTAGTGCTAGGCTACTTTTTGCCAATTTCTAGTTCCATTTACCATTATATGTGTTTAGAATGCCTCTTGCCAATTTTCGTCCAATTTTATATCGTGAACGAAACGTGGGTTTTGCATGGGTTATAGTCCACAAAAACCAACTTTTCGGGTCGATTTTTTATTTTTCAGGAAATGTCCCGAAATTTACAAAGCATGTTTCTAGGGTATATTGAAGCATAATTATAGCATATGACAATGACACTCCTTTATTTTGGTGGTTTTACAGTGTGTTTAGCGCTCGATTCGAGCGTGTGCATAATGGACGAAATCGTTGGTCCGAGCTATGACTAGGCTACTATTTGCCAATTTTCTAGTTCTATTTATCATTATATGTGTTTAGGATGCCTACTGCTAATTTTTGTCCAATTCTATTTCGAAGCCGAAACGAAGTTTTTGCGTGGGTTATAGTCCACAAAAACCGGCTTTTTTGTTTTTTTTTTTTGATTTCGGGAAATGTCCTGAAATTTACCAAGCCTTTCCTAGGGTATTTGGAGCATAATTGTGGCATATGACAATGACATTCTTTCGCTTTGGTGGTTTTAGGGTGTGTGTAGCGCTCGATTCGACTATGTGCATAATGGACGAAATCGATGGTTTGGACTAGTGCTAGGCTACGTGCTGGAGAATTTGCTCATTATTAGTGCCATGATCTATAAACTTGCTAAAGGAGAAACATAAGGTGGTCTGTGTCATAATGTGCGATACGCATCGGTATCAACCTTATTTGATATCATAAAGAAATTTGAGGGATCTTTTTTGGGCCAGAACAAACAGAGATATAGGGATTGTTTGCTTGAACATGAGCACTTGGGCAGTATAACTTCCCATGAAGTTGAACTTCCTAGAAGTTTACATTGCAAGAGAAGGGAAAAACTACTAATTAATGGCTTGGAGATCAAAACCAATAGCCATTATAATTGTAATGCTAGATTTAAGTATCATCCCCCGCTTCACTGCAATCACCACGGACCAAATCTAGGCAAAATAATGTTCCCAAAAGACAAATTTCCACTATACTATATAGCTGATTCCCATGCCATCAGTAATGCATCAGCTACCTTGGTTACTTTCTTAGAAGCACTCATGTAGTTCAGAATCCAAAGAAATCTGAGTTGGGGTGAAGGACCAAACAAAATAAATCTGAGTTGGTAAAAGGACCAAACAACTGAAGTACTTCAGGGTCAGGAATAAATAACTAGAACTACTTGATCCCTGCTATCAGATTTATGATAAGAAGCTAACACTTCCAGTTCACTGTAGTTGCAATGGGGGGTCGAGATGGTATTTGCTTCACATGTCTATAGCTATCTTTTCAAATCTCTAATAATCCCAGCAACAACCCAGGGAAAGTAAGATAGAGCCGAAGAGAGTCAGATATGGGTGGAATCTAGATTAAGTGGCGGGTAAGTTTGTTAAAGCGCCACTTATTGTCAATAATGAACTAGTTGATCAGGAGAAATAGGTATCAACTGGATAATATGGTTTTACAAATAACTATTTCACATTCATTATTGTTGGAACAAACATTACTATTATCAAAATCACTGGTATTCCAGGATGATTACATCTATTACAGACATTACTACTATTAACATCACTGGTACTGCAGGATGATTTCATCTACTACAGACATCACTGCTACGAACTGCAGGATGACATGTCCACAGAAACATCTGTGGACTGCTACTACTAAGTTTTACAATAAGCAGAAAAGAGAAACTACCAGTTGGAGAAGTTACACATATTAAACTTCTTGTTCTTACTGAAGATATACAGTTGAACATCCAGGACTAGGATTTTACTTAGTGAAATGACTGGTAGATTTGTTTATTCAATCTTCAGAGTTAAAAGCCTCTCCAGCAGGAGGTTAAAGGAGGCATCACTCTCCATCATGTTCACCCTTATATACTTTGGCGAGACTCCAAACCTCGCTCCACCCCTTGTACGAATTTTCAGTTCACTCATCAGCTTTGCAGCGTCTTCACCAGTTTTTAACTCCATCCATGCATAGGCTGTCATTGGGAAGGAGATGTCAGAAAAAATAGCAGATTACCAATTTCTCAAGCAGATCATAATTTAATTGTCTTAGTATATATGAAACCAATTTCACAAAATTGAGTATTATCAAGACACTTTCTCTCAATTTAACTATACTTGTTTTAGACCAGATACTAGTCTATACAAGAATGACTCTCTTGTCTCCAATATGATCACATCAGCGCATTATAAATGCTAGGAAAGGAGATCAATCAGTAATCCTAAATTAAAAATCTATTGAGCAGATAAGTACCTGGATTGGGGAGAGTGGACTTGCCCCAGAAGTTACAGTACTCTGAGGGGAAGTCTGGCAAGCTGAAGGCTCCACAGCGTTCGACGACATCTCTTAGCTTCTCCCACCGCTCAGCCAGGAGGCGATGGCCAAACTCAAAGAACCCTTCTGATGCTGGGTTCACTAGAGCCTTATCATTGGTAGATTTCTCATAGCTATCAGCAACAAAGTCCAGTATCTTTGTTGCTCGAAGTTGCCCTTCATGGCAAGTTCCAATGGTCACTAATGCCATAAGCTTTACCATTGTCATGGCTATTTGTTTGTCCTTTACAATTGCCCATCTGTAAGAAAAAAAATCCCTAGTGATTTAGCATCTAAACATCATAAAGGAACTAGGCTTGCTAGAAAAGGAAGGCAGTCAGTCCTACATGATATGGATGCAGAATGCTACAAAAGGAGTGTAGTCTTAATTTATACATAGATCCCAACATTTATAAATAAATTTCACCTTAAATGAGGCAAGGGGTTAACATTTATATCTAATGTTATTAAGAGTCTAATCCCATTATTAAGATGCTAAACTTTTAGAAGGATAGATTCTCGTATAGATTCTATATAACAAATTTTACCATACTGCGTTAGAATTTGTGAACCTTAGGTAGTGTACTGATTCATTCAGACTCCAAAAGGTCCAACACATGAACTAGAAATGATGTATACTAGCAAGCAACATGTAGCATGATGTAAAGAAAGTAGAGCTAAGTAAAGGCAATTGGAACGCACCCAACACGGGAGCCTGCATGGCCGGTAGCCTTTGATAAGGTGAACAGCATTATATCATAGTCAGCTGCGCTTGTAATTGGTGCGTACTGTGGCCAGTAATAAGCAAGGTCACATATCACCATGCCTCCTGCCTTGTTCACCACTGGCTTGCGGCAGCTACCATCAGGATTATTAGGAGTCGTGACGACTTCAACGTAGGGGCCTTCTTCATTGAAGGTATTGGCATCTCCAAGCCATTCGTAAATCTCCGATTTCTCCTCCTCCAATGCTTCTGCATAACACTGCCAAGAGGAGAGAAAAGTTAAGCGATTGCTCATGTACAGTATGTTTATATCCTTGCAAATTCCAAACAGTTCACTAAAAACCAGTACCTTGACTTTTCGAAAAGTAATTGTTTTGGCATTATAAACTAGCTATAAAGTAGTCACTGGCCTGGAGTCCTGGTTCTTTTGAATCAAATCAACAATTGTCATACACATTCGTACACAATTTGCAAGCCAAAAAAGTGTTCCTATGTTTTTCATTTGTTTGTAAGACTCCACAACTTCGATATACAGATAACATAGACTGTAAAAATTCAATATTACAATTCTAATAATCAAAATGAAAAAACTAATGGTTATCTGTCCAGATACAACAGAGGTCACATAAAAGCTTCTCTGGAGCTATGTTTATTCAATTTCGCATATAATGTTTAGGTTCTTTTAGAAGATTTTAGTAACATGTAAATAAAGGACATCTATAGAGTAGGAAAATATACTCATTTCTAATTCTAGGTAAAGAGGTACAGGGCGACCATAGTTTGTTCTCCAAAAACCACTATGTATATGAATATCGGAATCATGTAGGTCGGCCCATTAGAGATCCCATAATCATGATGGCCATCAATATTTCATCTAGCTATACACATGACCATGTGCTCATGGTTGCTCAATTGAACAGCATACGTTCAAAATCTCCATGTGCTTTTATAAAGTTTTCTTTAAGCGATTGCTGTTACTTTGATGCTTCAATTTATATATTAGGATATAGGCATGCTTTTATAAAAGACATCAACTAGACATATATGTTATCTGTCTATTCCACACTACACAAACAAATAAATGCTGGCTTCCATAATACACCTTGTTACAACCCATTAAAATATATTGCTTGAAAGAGCAGTGCCTTTAAAATCTCATGGTCAAAATAAAAAAAGCGAGGAAATAATTCATTTCATAAAGCAAAGAAAAAGCATCAACTAAAAAGCGAACTTCTTCCTTTATTTTTTCATCTCCTTTAGGCTTTAAAAGCAAAAATAATACACGAAAGAAAGTGAAGGTGTCTTCTAAAAACATTATAAGTCTAGAACTTTTATGAGGCGTCAACTTACAATAATTGATGGACAATCAATTTAGAACTTATTCCCCAGTTTTTCTAAACATGAAAGAAATGATTTAAATCACGGAGCTAATGATATGTTTGTCTTCGACAAAGTTAGCAAAGGTGGCAGCAAAGGACACGGCTGGTCATACGATGACAAGTCAGTCATGCTAGCCTTTCACACTTAAGCGCGCTATATTCTCGCCGTAAACTAGCCCACTGGTACTACTTATTGGACATCATCATCAAGTTAACAACATGCACTTCCGATAATTTAACAGCTATTAATGATGCATTAAGAACTTGAAATTTCTTCAAGAGAGACTTGATTCAACTACTTAAGAATATACGAAGAAGAAAAGGTATCGATCCCGCGCATGCATAAGTGAAAATTGAGGCGGCATTGTGTCCGTTATTTTTCTTAAAAAATTGTTTTCTTTTATTTGTTAGAAGTAAAATTGACAATTGATAAATAATTTGTCTCTCATATATTCAATTTCTGACACCAGTTTTAGTTTCTGGATCCACTCCTGCGTGTTCAATTTTGTGTATGCTAACATAGTTACATACTAATTAAATTGCATATACAATCCTTTAAAAAAATCCAATTCTTTTCAAACAAAAACAAATTGTGATTATAAAATGCTGATTACAGCAATCTTAAAGAAATTGAACATAGGATCAAGAAAAAAAATTAATATTGAAGTACTTAGAAATTGGATGTTTAATTAATATAATAATGCATGGAGGAAGATAAATTACCGAGTAGTAGGGCTCAGCACAAACAACAGGTATGCGCTTATTTTCATCAGTTTTGACAGTGGAGGCTAAGGCACGAAGTGCAACAGTGAATAGCTGAGATGATCCTGTCCCTCCGATGATGTACCGGCCCTCGGTCACTGCATTCCCCACCACATCATGCACCCTGTGGATGGCATCGGCGAACTCCGGCATCTGGTAGAAGACGCCACCCTCATTAAGGTCTGCAAAATAACTCATTAAGTCCGACGCCATTATGGTCACGGCACACTTGTCATCCACGTTCTTCCAGAATGGATAGTACATTTTCGGATCACCCCTGTCACCATCACAAAATAATAATTATAAGAAAAAATTATTTGTCAAAATCATTTTTTTTAATGTATGTGGATCATGCATCTAGAGAAACATGGTCCAACTCATGCATGTGGTACGACACAAAATGGGAAACATGTCTAAGTATGTTTAGAAAGAAATATGGTTTTCTAATTTTAGCCATTCGACACGACGTTTCATTAAGAAAGTCCTTTTCCCTGAGTTTGTTCATTCGAGACGACGTTTAAACAAAAGCATGGCGGTTAATTCTTTTTCGAAAATGATTCCGTTATCATCTTGTACGAAAAACATCATGGATCGAACAAATTTTGCCCTGCATGTCGTTAAATAAGTGTGTGCTGTTTATAGATGCGCATGCAGGTTGAACAATGCGTTGCTCTTGCAGTTCTCTGCTATTTCTACAGTATAATTTTTCTCGCTTAAAACGAAAATGACAGAAGAATTGCATTTTCTTGTATATGCTTACAAAGTACAGGAACTGTGAATTCTAGCTTGTCTTAGTTAATCAATGATATTTCGTAAAAGTTTGTCTACTCATTGACTACACAACATATAAACATCTCGTGGATAATAGAAACATATAGGTATGTATATGCGTAATGCATGCATGGTTAAAACTATGTAAACTAACAAAAACCAACGAAATAGAAATACTAAAACCGAAATGGAGGAGGAAACTCACTGATCAAGGTTGATAACCACATCGTTCTTGCATGAGGGTTGAGCATCGCTGATAACAACATTTCCATTGCTCTTGTTGATAACAACATTTCCATTACCTTTGCAGTTGGCATGGCGAGTGCCATTTGTTGCAGACTTTTGCTTGTTGTCTATTCCACACATTCTCGCTTTGTGATATACGGAGTATGTAATTTGGAGTATAAGTGAATAGAAGAGGTATGAGTGTATGACTGTATGAGTACTGAGTAGGTTATGCAAATATATAGACAGGGAAGTTTTGGTCAGTTACTCTTACGATTTAATGGTCACCAACAGAATTTGGCTCCTTCTTCAAATGACTAAGGCATCTTTTGGGGGAGGGGTGATATATATACACACTCGTGGACCATCATGCAGTATCATTTCTTTCTGTGTTTCAATGGTTTTATTTAATTTTATTTTTGGTGAAAAAAAAAAAAAGTTAACTGCCAAGTTTTCCAGCAAATCTGACCTGATATGATTGCCAGGTAAGTTCTATGTGTAAACTGAATGAAACCAAATAGGTAATTTATTTAGAACTTTTTCCCTCAAATGTAGTGTGAAAAGATCAGATTAAGGGAGATGAACTTCATTATTGTATACCTTAAATGGCAGATATAATACTATCTAGTATCATGTCTACTTGGAATAAACATATCTAAAATATAAAGAGGAATACTTTTCAGGCCTGGTGCTTTAAACACTACTAAAAAGTGTTGGGGAAAAAGGGAGGGTGGAATCGTGTGACTGTGTGAGTCATGTGTTGATTAGAAATGGATATTGTAACAGCTTTGCTTCTTATTGGGGTTTCTGTTGGATCCTTTTGGGGTTTATGTTAACGTTACAAATACAAATAAAATTGATAATGTTTTTAGTCAACAAACTAGGTTTAAAAACATCTTTTGGACAAAGTCGATCATACAACCAGATGTAGGGATTTAAGACTGGCCACGGTCGTGTTCTAGGTGGAACTCGATGAAAAAAAAAAAAAAAAAGGTGCACAAAGGAATTGAAATTAATTGAAAAGTTCTGAAACGGTTAAGTATAAAACTCTTTTGAAACTACTGAAAGGAACCGAAAAAGTTGGGATCAGTGTTACGAATGTTAAAACGCATGTACTGGAACAGTTAAAAAGAACTGAAATTGCTAAAAAAAAAAAGTCATTGGATGAATAAATTCAAAGAAATTAAAATTTTATGAAAGAAAGTGAAAATAACTAAAATTGAGTACACAGCTATATACATTCTCTAGGTTTCGCACTTTCTCTAGGTTTCCCAAGGGTGGAAAAAATGAAAAGTAAAAGATTAATAGAAATCAAAGTTGGTTGGTGTTAGTGGTAAGTTTTCTCATCCCTTAAGCAAGTGGTTAAGAGTTCGATTCCTCACTCTAGGGAGATTGCCCTTACTATCGGTATGAAGCGATCCTGACTAAAACCCACACAAAAAAGTATTTGTATGTCGAAGAGATTAGGTGGAGAAAGTGAAAGTAGTAAAAGATTTCGACGTCAAAACATTATCAATTTGAGTTTTAAATTCACTATCCAACAAACTCTAGAAACTATCAACTTTTGACATCCATATCATCTAGTGCTTGTCTCTTTTCAATAGCAAAGCTCTTGTTCGCTCAAAATTTGTTGGTTTAATGAAACTTTAAATATTGGTAAGATTATAGAAGAATATTTAGTCATCACACTTCAATTCAGTTCACGTTATTACCTATATGTACATCTTTTGTTTTTCTTTGTTCCACATTGAATAAACATTACGTCAGGTATCACTTACTATTGTTCATAAATTATTAAGAAGTTCTTTTAATTTTTTTGTTCAAAATGAGATTATTAACTTTTTATTTTCAACTACACAACTCTTGATTATATCATTGATCTCTTATGTAGTTTGAATAGTAATTGTTCATAACTTGTTACTCATGTAACAAAAGAAATATATTAATACTTTTATCAAAGGATAAAAAGTACTCTAAATGCAGGGACTATATATTAATTTTGACCTTCATATATAGCGGTTGTTGTTAATTACTCGAAACAAATCAACGAGTTTAACAAATTCCAAATACACATTTTGTCGCTTATGAGCAATTTGTTTACATCTTCATAGTTGACAGTCATAAAGTTTTGTTTTGTCGTTTATAATTAGTTGACTTTAACGAGCTTTTTAATATGTCATTTGTCGCTTATAAGCAATTTGTTTAGATCTCTATAATCTACATTCATAAATTTATATTTTGTCGTTTATTGTAAGTTAGTTATGGAATGTAAATACCCACGTGGATAAATCATTGGCAAGAAAGGCAAATGAAGGCATTTTTTGGGAAAGCACTCATAACTTGATTAGTCATAAATAAGTCATTTGTTAGTCATGAACAGTCATTTGTTTACATTTTTATAACCGACATTCAAAAAAATTTATCTAGTCGTTTATCGTTGACATTTACAGACTTTTTCAACATATACTTTTTCGTTAATGAGCAATTTATTTGCATCTTTATAACCGACACTTATACAACTTTTATTTGTTGTTTGTAGTTAGATGTTTATAAATGTAATTCATTCATAAATAAATCACTAGTTAGAAAGGTAACTTCTTGAGGTTAAAAGATCACCTTGTCATATATAAGGCATTTGTCAAGCTGCTACTGATGATCAAAATATCATTTTTATTCTTAAACGATTAAATCATGTACCAGGAACCATAATTGAAAGCTCAACGATCGTTAGTTGCAAATAGATGCATAGTTGATTAATTATAGAAGCTTACATATTCATAATTTATGAAAAATAGAAATTCGGATTAAATTTGCTCATTCGTTTATATATCAATTCTAGAAGTCAATAAAATTTATCATTATTTTTCATGATGAGATTATTTTTTTTTTTTCAACTACATAACTCATAACCGTATGATTGGTCTCTCATGTAGTTTCTAGAATATACTTAACTTGTTATTCATGTAATACAAGGAATATACTAATATTAATTATCAAAGGATAAAAAGTACTCTAANNTTGGTCTTGAATGGAGGAAGTATATATTTTGATATTCAAATATTCGCAGTTGCTATTTACTCCAAAAAAACCAACGACTTTAACGAACGTTCCAAAATACATTTTGTTACAACTGAACTTGTTTACATCGATCTCCATAGTTGACAGTCATAAAGTTTTATTTTGTCGTTTATAGTTAATTGCCTTCAAAAAACTTTCCAACATACGTATTGTCACTAATGAGCAATTTCTTTAGATCTTTATAACCGACACTCATAACGTTTTTATTTGTCGTTTATAGTTAGTTTGTTATGAAGTATAATTCATCCATGGATAAATCATTGGTAACGTAGTTAAGGCGTTTCTTGATAAAGCACTTGTAACTTTATAAACACATCACTTTGTCATATATAAGGCATTTGTTAATTGGCTATTGACTCAATATATCACTTTTGGCATATTCTTAAAAACTAAATTATTTTGTCGTGTATATATATATATATATATATATATATA
>CAAKMY010054776.1:0-14463 GCA_901111285.1 Corrigiola litoralis
TACAATTATTAGAAACTAAAAACCCAAAACCGCAAACGGCAGTGATACCGAACGAGCCCTAAAATGTTTGTTTTTTAACAAATAAAAGAGTGACGTGTCAATTTTATTGTTTGATCTTCAAAATATAACGATGAGCTTTTAATTCAAATGGTTGATGTTTCAAACTAAAATGATGAGGTTCTAATGTAAATGGTCTATGTTAAAAATTAAGAGGATGAGGTTTCACTATTGATGTTTGACGTTTCAAAATAAAAGTATGACCTTTTTAATTAAAAGGTCTAAGTTTCAAATTGGTACCAAGCACCCGTGTACAACACGACTATCTCCCTCATTTCACCATACTCTGCCAGTCTGCCTTCATCCAGACCCAAACATCGTCAACTAAAACACCATCATTCAGCTACAATAAAAAATTGATCATGATCAACCTTTTTTGAGCAACAATGGCAAAAATCCTATGTTTTATAACAACAAGGCAGAGTGTGAGTGAACGTAATCTCAGGGACAAAATAAGTTTTATCCACCATAATAGCCTAGTCTCTCTCCTTCACACCCATTAAACTCTTCCCTTCCAGTTCAATTCCCTGCCCTCCTCATCCTCCACACTCCTCCATCAACACCACGCCACGACTGCTCCCCCAACACCACCCATCAAACCAACTCCGAAACCAAGCGCACGACTCCACCTTTACCCCGTCCATGTTTTCCTTTGTTAGGGTTAAAAGGAGAAAAATAGCGGCATGACGTTAAACTGACGAGAGGTAGGAAGATAGACTATGGCGAGTGGCGCAAGATAATTGAGGAGAGAGAAAATGGTAAGCGGCCGGTGCGGGTAGAGAGGAGAGAGAATCTGGAAAAAGTTGAGAGATGAGGACATGAGGTAAAAAGATGGAGTGTATTTGGTCTTTCTCTCGCTCATGTTGCATTTCGTTTGGTTTGGAGTTTTGTCTGGCCCGTGTTGTATTTCGTTTGGTTTGGGGTTTTATCTGGCCCATGCTTTATTTATCTTGGGTTAGCCTGTCTCATCATAAGGTTTTGGTGAGACCGTCTCACCCAAGTTCTCCTCTTATCCTAATTATGAGGTTGATGTTTCTATGAGCGACTTTGTGTGCACATTTAAAAAAAATAAAAAAATAAAAAACTATTAATAGAGAATTAGAGATGCTCGGGCTTCAAAACCAGTAGAGCAATTCTTTGGCAAAACAACTAGTGACAAAAAATGAAGGAGGTAGCACCAAAATTAATACTCCTCTTCAGAGACCCCGAAGGCTTTGGTGCAGCAATCTACGATGCCCTTCAACCCATCCCATCTTCTTCTCTTCTCAAATCGTAACTTGCCACGTTTTTCCCTTCATTTATCATTGTACCTCTAAATAACATAATTACTAACTAGTTGCTTACTGTGTATGCAGTGAAGAAAAGTTTGAGCTCTCTTTGGAACAATACGGTATTAAGGATCAAAAGGCACGTGGGAACCTTGCTAACTTTACTGATGAAAAGGGTCTTATGCAGGTACCCTACCCTTCTTTTGTTGTGTTTTTACTTTCGTATTTTTAGTCTGTTTGGTTTTGGTTTGAAAGGAGCGTACAAAGTCGCAGATAAGAATCGAACACAGGGGGCGATATTTCTAATATTCATTTTGTGTTAATAGTTCACAAAGTCTTAGGAGAGACCCTTTTTTATTTAAATGATAAAAGTAGACGGAACCATGCTGGCCCTACAAAGGCGTATATATATCTCTTGGTTTGACTGGAGGAAAGCTTGGGTATTTTAGCTTGCAGCTCGCCTACTTTTATAAAAATTGACGGTCTTTTTTTAAGCATTTGTGTAGTTAGTGTGTGATATAATGAAAAACTATGAGTTTAATGCATCCAGTGAGCCTTTGACTATGGTAACCTTGGTTGGTCATGTGTAATACGATTATCCTCCGGTGATTGTTTCGTGAGTTGTTTCTGTTGGACTCTTGGTTGGCAATGCATGTGGTGCGATTGTGGATTATAAGGAGTTGTAGAGAAAATGTTTTTGTGGGTTTTATGGGAACAACCTTTACTAGTGAACGCATGTTTGTTAGGGGTAATGCTAGGTACACCCTGAACCTCCTCAGACACCGCATTACTTGGTTGATGTTCTTGTTGGACTGGATGATGAGTATAGGCTAGTTAAAGTGAGAAACCCACTCTAGTTTCTTGCAAACCACATCGGAAATTAGCCGATAGTGGGCTTTTAGCTGTTTTGAAAATGTATCGGCTCTGGTTCTTGTCTGGGAAGTTGGAGTTTTTTTGGTAAGTCCGGGACATCTTGGGAGTGCGGAATTATGCTCTATGTGAGCTTAATCCTTCATGAATTTATGAGAATGTACATATTGGCTCTGTTACTCGGATCCTTCATCTGCCTTGCGGTACCTGTTTTGGACATCCTATCCAATACTTGGATACTTGTGTATGATCGTTGAAAATTTCCAAATACCTAAAACCTAAAAATGCTGCTGTATCAGTGTCGTGTACTTCTGACTTGTCCAACACTTCTAAAGGGCCGGTAACATAGAACATTGGTAATCAACATGTCAATGTATATGTTAAATATTGTCGAGTGAACGCCTCGGGTGTGGATATACAACCTCCTGGAAAAAAAAGTTGCCATTATGTTTTACAAATGCCAAACATGATTTTGGTGGTGAAATCCTGTTAGAACAAGAGAATGAAGAGAACAGGTTTAGCCAAAAACCTATAACAGAGAGAAAGGCCTGAATGAAAATAGAGAAATACTTCGTACGTTTCAAATCAGACCCAAAAGAAAACATATGAACAAAATAGTCTTGTTGTGGGTGTAGCTGGCATGCTACCAGCTCCCATCATAGCTGAATTTCCAGTTCAAGAGTTGGCTTGGCTCCTGGTAGAAGCTCTAGCATCTGATAAGCTGTCTTGGAAAAAAATTACATTTATATCATGCCAATTCTGGTGATTTTAGCTTTAAATATAAACCTGAACTTCAAAGCTTTCACCAGTTACTCTTTTATCTACTGAAGTTTTTCAGCTGATAGCAGCTGAACTTATGAAAGTTTTGGACTTTTGGGCAGTCTAGGCATGTTATCATACCCTCATAACCTTAAACTTCGGAATAGTGCAACTCCCAAAGAAATCAGGACACAGAGATGTCCTAGGCATGGCTATTTGTAAAACTAAAAACACTATTCCCTACGTTTAGAAGTTATTGAATTTACTTTCTCAATGAGTTCGCCCAATAGTATACCCACTTTCTACAATCAGCAAGTCAGTTGCAACCTTCTCATATTACTTCATTTATTGTTATATATCCACTTCACCCTTTACAGCAAGCCCCAGCCCCAATATCTATAAGTCAAAAGGTGTCTTGGTACTCTTGTATGTTTAGACATAATTTCTTGAAGACGATTCCTAGGCAATGAGGCTGATAATTTGGAAATCAAGGGAGTATTTATTTTGTACTAGTATGATTATACTGTTGTATTATGGATCTAAATCTCATACTGAAGGTCTATAGCACACAAAATATGAACTCAATCATCAATACTTGCTTTATTTCTCAGAGTGTTTTAGTAATTGAGTGATTGTACGAGTTTGAGTGCATGATTATTCTTTTCTCCCATCTTTTTTACATAGGATTTAACCTCGATAGTTTTTAAGAATTGTTTATTCTTTGTTGAGAAAAAGGTGTTTGCGCTGAAATGCTTAATATCATGCTCCAGCTCTTTTGAGTTTTGGTTCAAATGAATGCTTGTTAAGTTGTTAGAAATATCTTAGGAAGCTTAGGCTGGCAGTACTGCTACCAGATTTAAATGTCACATTTCTTAAGCTTTTGTTCACTACGCTATCGCTTGAATTTGTTTGACAAATCTGAGATTCCAGAATATAAGTAAGATCAAACCTAGCCTCAAGATGATCCAATTTGTAGCCAACACGATTTCAGGAGGGCCCAATTAGACAAGTCTCCAGAATCCAAAATTCTTCTAATAGCATCTCTTCTGTTCTGAAGAGAAGACTAGCGCATTCTTGATGCCTTCTTTGCACATTTGCCTCCACTTGATTTCTTTTAGTGAACGGTTAGCTCTTGATGACTTAAGAATCATAGGTACAGTTGAGAATTACTTTGGACAAATGCTAAGAAGTCAGCTATTGATGGTTATGACTTGATGAAAGAAATGATTTGTGACTTTAATCCTTTACTAATTAATGAGAGTGTGCTGGCTTTATCAATATTTTGATCAAAATGTCAATCTATATGCTAAATGTTGCCGAGCCAATGTTGTCATTCTGTATTTTGATACAGGATATATGGCTTTAAGGAAAGAAAATTACAAAAAGTTGGCAGCCAAATGAGTTTCGTTATGGCTAAATCCTATAGAAAAGGCGCTAAGTTCAGAAAAAACCAGAAACAGAACTGTTGAACAAAAATAATACGACGAAAATAGATTTGAAAGAAAAGAAATTGAAGAAAATTGTCATGCTATAGCTTCAGCCTGCAGGTACCAATCCTGCCGTATCTGTGTCGGATACTTCTAACGTGTCCGATACTTGCAAGCTAATTGATTAACTGTCTTAGACTGTTAGTTAATTTCTTTCAGTAAAACAATGCCATGATTCTCTTTACTGTAGGACCTTTTTCAGAATGGCTTCCTGTAGGAGAACTATGCATCCAATTTTGAATGTGCTGTCTGAACCCTGTATCAGGGCATACTAATATCTTATTCTTCTTTCTGAGAATGTCATCCAACAAACTGTATTCCCCCAACGGTTCGCCTTTTTGTAAACACTAACCAACTGAGCATAATCCTGTTCAAAAGATCTGACTGAGGAACTGACAGAGGCAAGCAAAGCAGTTTATAACCTTGCGTTCTGGACAAGACATCAACCACTACATTCTCCGTCCTTCTATATTGTATTTAATAATTGAATCCCATTAGTTTAGATCAAAAAGTGTTGTGCAACTAGATATTGTTCCCTGAACAACAAACACCACTCCTATCACCAGTTTCTAGACCAGCAGCAGACATAAAGTAGCCAAGATACTCGATTCTCGTCTGGCCAAAGAAGCATTTGCTTTTCTTGGCAAATAACTAATGTTGCTGCATCACTTAGAACATGGCTTGCAGATGCTGAATGTCAGAAGCCAGATCTCCTCTGTAGGTAAGAATATTATTAAGAAAGACCAGCACAAATATTCTAAGGGCTTGAATACATGTTTCATAAAACCCTGAAAGGTGGCTGATGTAAGTGTGAGTGCAAAAGGCATAACCAGGAACTCAAAATGTCCATAATGTGTCTTGACTCTTGAATGCAGTTTTTCATACGTCGTCAGCCCAAACTCTAGGTCAAACTCTAAGCTGATGATTTCCTGCTCTAAGATCAAACTTATTGATGATTGCAGATCCTGCCAACTCATCTATTAATTCATCCACTACAGGAATAGGAAACTTAGCTTTATGATCTGCTTATCAGAGCTCTGTAATCAACACAAAGCCTCCATGTGCCATTCTTTTGTCCCTCCAGAACCAAAGAAGAGCATATGGACTACCACTAGGTTGTATAATACCGCTATCCAGCATTTCACGCACCTATTCTGCGATAATATCCCTTTACTTGATGGGATTTTCGTGAGGCCTGACTTTGCTTACACCAGCTGAAATTAGGAATTAGAGGGATTCGATGATAAAATTGCCTCTGCTAGGAGATAGCTCTGTAGGTTTTGCAAATATGTCCTGGAACTTGTCAAGAACTGCAGCAATACTATCAGATGGTTCTGTGACCTGAGCTGAATAACTCATCATAACCTAATTCTACTTTCGAATCTTTTTTACCGTAGGTTGGCTACTTGCATCATGCTTAGCTGTTTCTCATATTTCTTCAACACCCTTAGGCTGCATGACTTTTCATACATGAGAATGTCAACCAAGAACAAACTTCATGTTAGCTCCCTGAAATTCAGCATCTGCAAGCCATGAGAATATCAACCACGAACAAACTTTTCATACATGAGAATAACTCCCAATGTACTAAGCCATCCAACACCCTACAGTCCTACACCATATGACAACTCCTCAAAGACAACAATAATGCATTAGTTTTGAGAACAGCTTTCTGCAACTTCCAAGAGATATTCTTGCAGACTGAATTAAAAGGTTTTTGTTGCCCATATTCTACAGAGATGGATAGGAGTCTATATTTTCAATTATGCCGCCCACTTTCCTGGCTAAGTTCAAGTCAAGAAAATTTTGTTTGCTTCCTTAATCTACTAAAATCTGAATGGCTTTCATGCCAACATACCCTGTAACTCTCATGGTTTAAAAACCCCGGCTCCTATCCAGTGCATTTACAACTGTTCAGAATCATCAAAGTTATAATGAACAGGCTCTGTATCATCACAATAAAATTCCATCTCATTCCTACCTTCTACTCCAAGGACTTCCACTAAGAACGACTGAGTTCTTTTGGTTGCGTTTATAACCCCTCTCATAACGTTGATCACAGTAATAGCAGAACCCTATCAGGTTTGGGGAAAGGTGTAGGAACTGTTCTAGGAAAATTGGTGCATTTGGGTCAGAAGTGGGTGGGGGTAAAGAAAGTAGGGTAGAATTTGGTTGTGAATTTTTTGTAAAAGGGCGGTTTTGAGGAAAGATTGACTTTTAAGCCTATTGGAAGATTGAAAAGATGGATTAGTAGATCTGGTAACTTCCCATTTAGTAGCCTCAACATTAGCGTCCTGTATTCTAGCTTAATCCATTGCAGATGCTAATGTATCAGATGAGATTTAAGGCCACTAATAACACAACCGAGGAAGTAATCTGCTGGCAGTAAAGGTTTTCTTCTTTATTATTAACCCTTTAAATTTCTCAAGTTTCTCAATATATTCCTGAATAGAGTCTTCTTGTTCCACCTTATGAAATTCTTCTACAATACTAGACCCAATTTCTTAGTTAAATCGAGCACATAGGTCCACCACCAATTCAGGTTGATTAGCATATTTCTTGACAGACAAATAACTATGCACCCAAGATCCAGCTTTTCGATGCATCTGCATTGGAGCTAAATCAACTTGCTGATAACAGGGATTTCACGTAATTCAAAAAGCCTTTCACATCTTTTTCATCCACATTGGAGGATTACTAGCATCAAAAGAAGGATATCCCAATTTAGGACCATAACCAAATTGTTTCACAGAATGAAGTGCAGGTGTTTCTTTGTCCTGATGTCTCGGGATTTCAACTTTTGAACCCTGGTGAATGCAATTTCTGGAGATTGCAGAGCATCCTTCATTCCTGTATCAATTTTTCAAAATCCATTTTCTTCTCTATCCCAGCCTGGGAAGCTTCTAATTGCTCCTCCATTACTTCTGCTGCTTTGTTATTTCTGGTATTATTAGCCTTTGCCAGTTTGGATCAGGAAGAGTGATCAAATTAGGATCGACCTTCTGGTGCCAAGTATATAATGGCAAAACTTCACCAAAGAATGTGGAGAAGAGGGAAGTTGCGACTCTAATACCAGAGAAATTAATGATAATTGAGAGAGAAGTTTGGTGTGGTAAGAGGGTCATCATTAATTAATTTCAGGGTTATATCTACAACTACTGATGCACAACCCTTGTAGACCACTAACAAACTCTAACAACTGTTACTGACAACAGAACAAGTGTAACTAACTGAACATAAAGTAATCTTACTGCCAAAAACATAGAACTCAGAAAATACACTAGAAGCTTTAACGACTGTATCAGAAGTCTTAAGCCCTGTAAAAGAAAATAGAAGAGAAGAAAACTATTGATAGAAAAGGAAGAGACAAAATCTGATATATGGATGAGTATGGAAGAGAGATCATTTATCTAGTAGTTACTAGTTAGTATATCTCAGGCGTGTGGAATGAGATTCAAGTAGAAAATCAAGTTGTCTTAAGCCCTTACTTTATGTATAGTGTTGTCAAAATTTTCTCTCTTCTTCTTCCTGTGTAGTGTCGCTTGTGTTTGCCATTTTTAGAGTACGGTACCAAAAAGAACCAGCGTGATTTGCGCCCTTGGAGTATCTGGTAAATCTTGATTGAAGCTCCTAAGGGAAATTAGCTTAAGAGAATTGCTAATGAGACATAATTGCATTGGGTGAATGCTAATGAGGCGAAATTTGGCACTGACAGACACGATTGATAGAGTAAGAAGTTCCTTCTTCACATGGTGTTAAATATGGAATTCCATTCCTGCATTCTGTGGGGCTTTCGGTTGAAAAGTGGATCAACTTTCCAACAAGCAATTCCTGCATCTCTTTAGACTTGTTCCTGTCAAGATGTGGCAGACCGAGAAGTGGTGGCTTTGGAACCAAAGGCATTGGGATGTGTTTCTTTTGAGACTTTTTAACATTTTGGGGAAAAAAATTAGTTTTTGGTTTATGGAACCTTTTTATGGAGGTTGACCTTGAGGGTAAGGGTTTGATATTTTGCATCTTATGCATATAACTTGTCATTCTTCTTGAAGCGAACTCCTTCTAAGGTTCTCTGGAAGAGTGTATTTCTTGGTGGTCTGTGGTCAAAGGCATCATTCTGTCCATAAATGTTAAGGTTGGATTGTAGGAAGAAATTCTAATATTGCAACTTGGTTTAGCATGTGCCAGGAGGAGGAAATAGTAGTTGATCACGTTCTACTTTGAGCTATTGTGCCTTCTGTATTGGGTTCCTTCTTGTCTTCTTTTAACGTCAATTCAGTTCGCTGTAATATTGCCAAAGTTGTGCATGTTGCGCGGAAACGGAAGAGTAAGAGGGATTGGGTCCTGGAAGTGTGGATGAAAATGCTGGCAATTAAGTTGTGAGGGGAAGGGAAGGAATCAAGGGCGATGCTTATCTGCGTAAAGCTCCCAAAATACTCTCTTTTCTTTTTCAGGGGATTTTCTAAATTTGGTGTCAAGTACCACACCCGGAGCTGTACTTTTCACTTTTTGACATTGGATAAGTTCTTAAATGATAACATGAGGGTATGATTTTGAGTGCCCTCATTTTGTACATGCGTGACACCTCCTTGATGTCTTTCTAGTACAAAATTTGTTAGTTTTCTTTCTCAAAGAAAAAAATTTGATATGTGCAGCATCTGCTGACATCGAACTTGGCAAATTTGGAGTCAAGGAGCCTGATTCAACTGGCTGTCCGTAGTCTCTACTCCGTTACTATATACAACTTGCCAATATTGGTCTTCAAGTCAGCCAAATTAATGAAGAATGGTGTTTCTAAGTCTAGTGGGCAACTTGGCAGCAACCTAATACTTAGATGTGAAACATACTTCAAGGTTCCTTTTTATTTTCCTTCAATCGCTTCTTGACCACCTTGCCGGACCTTTAACTCTGAAACAGGTCTCGTGAGATGTGAATTACATCTCATTGTTATTCTCCTCATCTTCGTGGCCTCTTATGATTAATATGAGACAACAGGCCTTGCATCTGAATGTCACCCATTTTTGTTTTTCTGGTGTCTTGTATGCACGATATGTTCAATTAATTGATTTCTGCATATATTCCAAATATAGGCTCCGTTTGGTTTGAAAGAAAATCATTTTCTTAGAAAAGCATCTTTCATTCCTCGAGACAACTGAGTATATAATATATATTTTCCTTTTATTTGGTTGTACAAGGGGAGTATGGAGAGAGGAGAGAGGAAAAAGGAGAAAGGATGGAGGAGAGAGGAGAGAGAAAGGGATGTGGGACTATGGGAGAAGAGAGGGAAGGGGGAAAATGGGGCATTCCAACCATTTGGGGGGAAAAATAAGTTCTTTGTGGAAGTTGTATCTTCCACCTAAATTTTATATTTAATTTCCTTATCCAAACCAAACAATGGAAAGCTTGGAAAACTATTTTCCTTATTGGCATTTCCCCGCAAACCAAACAGAGTGATGCATGGTATACAATCCTGTCACTTCTAAAAACTATTTTTTTTTCCTGACTATTGACTATTCTAGAAGAATGTGATATCACAATGAAGTTATGCCACAGACGTGAAGATAGAGCTATGTATAAATGAGCCACAAAAGTAATAGTCAATGTATATATATATGATGCACAACTGTAAATATCATCTTTGTGAGCTAGATGACTAGCAAATTTTTGCTTCTGAATTTATCCAGTTTCATCTAATATGCCATTTTTTTTCCTTGTTTATGCTATTCTTGTTCTGTTGAAAGTGTTAATAATATGAGAAGATGAGAATTGAACTACAATGTAAGTATAGGACTATCTGCTTATCAACTTCTGTGCTGGTGGCCTGATGCGAATCAATGATGTGATAAATTCAGTATTTACATATCCATATTTAAATTTCCCTATGTCCTATGACTTTACATCTGCCTTTACATATCCATATTACTATCAGGGCACACACCTGTTTTCTAGGGGATTGTCTGAATGTGCCCAACCCAACGTCTAAAAGGCCTAAGAAATGCTAACTAATCTGTTTGAGAGGGCTGCACGTCATCTTTCCGTGCATTTTATGGGAATTTATTGGCTTGTTACAGGAATTGAGTTCATGTATGCTGATTACTGTTTCCTTCACATTTTACGGAAGATTGAAACACATGCTCATATATTCGAATAAAAGAACCTTGCAAAGTAAGAAAAAGTAAAAAAATTCATATAGAAGAAAGCAAGTGAGTAGAACTTGTTTCTCAGAGTCGCAGTTTGTACTAATGTCATCTTCTTTTGCCATATGTGTCCTACCTATTTCCAGGTGTCATTGCTGCTTGTGGAATGTTACGAAGCCCCAATTTTGTCGTGTGTAATCAATGAAGTCTTGAGGTCAATAAGAGGAGCAAGTCTGTCCTCAACTGTGATTCTTACACTTCCCTGCATTCTGTCAGCTGCACAGCTTAAGTGTGACGATAAAGTTTCATCAGTCAACAACAAGTTTTCGCTGTTGGGCATGCATATAGGGCCAGTAACAGACTTTACAGAAGACATAGTGCGAACAGCTGAGAAGCCGCCTTTGTCGTTGCAGATTCACTATGAGCCTTTGGCCTGTATACTTCAGTTTGCCCACTGTCTGAACTTTCCAACTGCCTTACTTATCGGGAAAAGAAGCTTAATGGGAGAAGAAGAGGTACTGACTTCCAGCTCTCTTTTGCTGAATAATTGAATGACTAGACACTGTATATCTCTTTTTCGATTTTTGTTGTTCTCATTGCCTAGCGATATTAAGTTAGACAAAAGTAGTACTTCCATATGCCATAGGATTGATAATATTGACAATTTATTAAAACATCTGCAATGTTTTCAAATTCTCTATCTTTAACTGGTAGTTACACTCATCTATTGCAGTTTTAGAATCAGCCCAAGTTGTGTCCTGGAAACTAGTGACCCTTTTCAGTTCATCTATACACATCATTAATATTGACAACTATACTTAAAAGTTCTCAAAGGCTGTAAATCTGATAGAGAAGCATTTTGGCACAATTTGAAAAGAACTGTCCGTCGAACAAGATGCAAGAGAGAAATAACCAGATATCTTTGTTTGAAGAATGGAGGATGATGAGTTCTGTTTGATGAGAACAAGTTAGATTGTGTTTCATTATGTTGTTTATCATGGAGGGAAAAGTTTCTTAAAGATTGGTAACTCAGTTATGTCAAAAGATTGCTCTTTTGTTCTTTTCGCTTGAGCCTGCACACTCCCGTTCCTACAAGTGTTCATTTTCAGCAAACACACTCTTGAAATTTCTTATTATTATCTTTTCTATTATTGTTCTGATATTGCTCCTCTATCTATGATAACCTATTGTGCCCATAAAACTTAATATCATAAAGGTTAAAAAGGTTGATTTCTTTAGCATGAGTACTAGCGGATCATTTGTGGGCCTGGGAAGATTCGGGTCAGGCCAAGTGGTCAAATATATTCTGTGTGCCGGAAAAAGTAAAACCAAGCCCGTTAAAATGGGCCTAACTTCATGCCCGTACTCACCCACCAAACAGGCCAGGTTTGTGGGTTTTCTAATAAAGCTTGTAGCTTAAATTAGTTTTAAGAAAAAAAAGATGGAAGTACAAAAGTATTGTAAAAAGTGAACTTATTATACACATTTTCTTGTAAAAATTTTCTTTAGGCATATGATTATAAATAAGCGATTATACAAATCATGAAAAACAAAACTTGTTCACCAAGAACTTAGAAATTCGTATAGATAATGTGAAGGGGCCAACTCATGGACTTTTTTAGTTGTCCATGACTGTCCCATTTACTTAAAGGACTGTCTTGGAAAGAACCACAAAAAAGTTAATGGGACGGTCGCGGACAACCAAAAAAGCCGATGAGTTGGCCCGCTTCCCAGTATGACTGTCTCGGAAAGAACCACAAAAAGTTGTGTGTTGTTTCTTGAGAGACTGCCCCTTGTTTATTGGCGGTTGGCTGTGTTGTTTTTTCCATTGTTTGGTAATCTTTTTCGGGAAGGAAGTTTCCTTGAACCATCTTTTTTCCTTTGATAATAAGAACCCGTTTGATTGAAAAAATATCAGGAGCTAATTAAACCTACAACACAAAGTCACAAAGCCATAACTTCTGTAGAGCCGAGGATTACGATACTTGTAGAGGGGCTCAGAATACTTCTAATTTGCGAGAAATTGTAGAACCAAACTGCCAGAGTCTGAAGAGCTTGAGTACCAGCACCATACCATCAAAAGGCATTAAAAGCCTGGAATTTCAAGACATACGCAGCTTGAGGAAAGACACCTGAGTTACCAATATACCATGAAAAATCGTTCAAAAACCCAATAGAATCGAGCCTATTGACAGGCAGACAACGCCAAAGCTGCAATTCCAGCTGCTGATTCCATAAGAATACCCCAAACTCAAAAAACAGTTTTCGTATTCACTAGTAGAATAAGCAAGAGGGTAAGCAATCAATCATTCCAGTCAGAATGGAAATTAATAGCATCGAGAGAGAGCCTCCATGTAACATACATAAGAAAGATGCATAACCTTTCATTTTGGACCATAAATAAGCAATGGACTAGCTATAACAAATGTTGAAAATCATAAGTAGAGGCAAAGCCGATTTTAATAGCCACAATGAAATTTATTCCCAAATCGACCTCCCAGCACATACGTAATAAGTTCCAAGAGCAATTTTTTTAGGTGAAAACGAAAGTGGCTGTGATTGATCGACAGAGGTTGGGGGAGAGGGATGGAGGGAGATAGGACAGAGATACTCCAATTGCAACTAAACAGAACCAAAACTCTGAATTTTGCTCAGAACTACCACAATTATCTATTTCACCTGTTTCGTGACCTGCCCCTTAACCAAACTGTCACCTTATACAACCACACTCAACCAGAATAGATGCTACAACCTGGCGCTGCTTGTTTTACATCGACTTCGCTCTGGTTGTTCACTACCCAAGGCTTGCTTCGTCATTGTATCGAAGTTGCTTTCTGTAGTGAATAACTATGGAATTGGATAGGTAAGAGAAATCTCTTTGTGACAAAATCAAGTAACAGAAAAAAGAGAAGCTGCAGCTAATAAAAATGTAGAAATTGCTGAACATTGAGGAAACTTGCCTTCTGCTGGCGTAGAGGATTCATGGGGAAGCACAGTAGACTTAGGCTGTTAGAGCTACAAAATTGAAAAGAAACCTGGTGATTTCATATTATAAGCTGACTTACAAAAGTCTGTTTGTATTTTAGGAAATAATTTTTGAAAGTATATAGATCTAACATCCTTGACCCGTTACCATCCACCACACTTCAAAAACTTTTACATAGGTGTAGAAAGTCATCAGTTAGTCCCCTTGTAAATCTTTCCCTTATTATTTCAATTTTCCACATGCTCATTTCCTCTGTCCCTTCAAATTACATGTCTATTTGCACTAATGGCATGGTAAATAAGGGTGATGTGATTTGCAACTGCGTTTTCTTTCTGAAACTAGTAGTTGTATCAATAGCCTAGATGACCACCACCAAATATACTAAAAATACTAGTAGATTACATAAAGTACATATGCCTCCTGGAAATTGTATGCATCTCTATATGCAATGTATCACTCCAGGTACTCATCATGTGCATAGAGAGGTGTACAAAAGAACTTGGTAGTTAATTACTTAGGATCCCAAATGAGCTGGGAAACAAAAAGCTTTAGGCTCCTTACGCCCACACTTGTCAGCAATCTGCCGAATTATCTTCCTGAGTAGCATTGTAGATAAACATTAATTGCGACTGTTTAAAAACACAAGAAGTCCTATTTAGCCTAGTGGCATAGACGGTCTTACAAAAAGCCAAGCATAAGAGCGTGGAGCCGTGGAGTGCTTGGAACTCCGCTTTGTAGAGTTGGCAAGGCTACCATGAGACAAAAGATCTTCTTTCTAAAGAGATTTGATTCAGAACTATTATATGTCCAAGGCCTAATATTGAAATAATTTGAGAAGTTTTTCCAGACTTTGTTCGTGTCAAGAAACAATTCGAAGTACCTCGACTTTCTTAGAACAGGTC
>CAAKMY010054776.1:23678-36829 GCA_901111285.1 Corrigiola litoralis
CTTCGAGTGATTCTTAGAGTTTAAAAAAACTTCTGCTCATCGAGGAAGTGTTGTTGTTAGAGTCTGCTGATTCTGATAGGAGCACCTCAGGTCTTAGTTGTCTTAGTGTGCATCACTGCAGTAGGTTTTTTTTTTTTTTTTTTGAAATCTATTTCACTCATTATATTGACTTGCTCCTTGCAATTCTGTAGAAAGCCTTGTTACATATATACAGTACTGCTCGAGTGAATTGTATTCATGCTCATTGATTAGTACGTAAGTGTTCTTGTTTAGTCACTAATCAGACAGGACTTGCATAAATGACTGAAGAAAGTAGACCCGACACAACTCATCATTTACAAAAATTGAAGTAGCATAATGAAAAAGAAGACAGTACCAAAGAACAGCCCTCCTCGGCGAAGATAGTCAACTTGTGTACTTGAGGAGAAACTTTAAACAAAACTGGCATCCCATCAATGAGCTTCTTGTTAAATTTACCATCCAGCACCAAATGTTTGCACTTTGACATTGAAGACGGCAATGACTTGTAATTAAAGGTTCGCAGAACCTGCAATTCCAGATAATCAGAACTTAATTTTATATTAAGTACACAATAATATCCTTGCAGTGTAAATTCATCTACATACAGAAAAGTCAGTATCTTGGAAAAATGTAATGTAAAGGTGATGTTCCCATAACAACTTTCACGTTAAGTATGGACAAATTATCTATCACATACAGAAAAGTAAATATATGACTACATATACCATACCTCGATGCACCAACTTCCTAGTGTAAGTTCCTTCACATGGCGGAGCTCCTCAAGCATTTGCCTTAACTCGTTTCGCCGACTGCTTAAGTTGAAGAACGAATGGCAAGGCGCCTCAGTGTCTGCAATATACATACTGACTTCAATGTGAGCATTAACCAGCGAGTGCAAATTCATCAGCTTCAAAATACCATATCTCAACAGAAGACCAGAAATCGTCAAAGATCGAAGATAAGGAGCAGAGATGACCAAATCTTCTTTTATTATATCGAAATCCTCCGGATATCCCTGATACCATTCATAACGCAAGCCGAAATGTTTCAAACTCTTGGAATTAATATTCAAATAATTGAGATGAGTCCAATATGTAAGGTAAAAAGTCTCTAATACGGGACACCCGGATAATATTTTCTGAAAAACCTCATCGCTCATCCTTGTAAAAGTGATACTCAAGCTTTTCATGGAGCACCAATTAACATTTCCACGAGGCATAAAGTTAACGTAGTAGCAACATATTCTCTTCAAGTTAGTATTGTCGCGGTAAAAGAAGTCCTCGACAAGGTCATGACGACCACACTCCATGGGCTCAACATAGTTGCTTCCGAAAGAGAGAGGCAGCACTAGTTCCTCCACCTTTCGCTTGGTTGAGAACTCGAGCCATCGGTCAAGAATAGAGTCATGGAACTGGTAACGGAAGCACACCACGAATTTCTCAATCTGGTGGTTCGCGTTGATGACTTGAAGGGTATCTTCCACGAACTCAATGAAGTCTATTGTCTTATAACGTGGATATTTATCGATATAGCGTAGTGTAGGGAGTGATTTCCAGAGATGTTCGAAGCGCTTTGATAAGACTGAGTACTGGATAGCTTTGTCAAGTGGGAATTCCGCAAATATTTTGAGAAGAATAGCGTCTGGTAAGTTGCTGAAGCGGTCTACAGCTTGTGTTGTGTTTTCAAGTTCCATGAAATCGTTAGAACTTATGTTGGTGCCCATGGAATCATCAGTTTCGTATTCTTCTTCGCTGGAATGTTCAGATTCAGGGTCAGTGTCAGTCTCACCAGAACCTGAATTGGTGCTCATAGAATCATCGGTGGAATGTTCAGAGTCAGTATCACGATGGACACTGTTTTCTTCGTCGAGAGGATCACCAGAAATGCCAGACATGGAGACAAATTGCTCTCGGCTGCGCTATTTCCCTCCCGAGATATAATTGAAAAAGGGAATTCTGTTGTACAATCAATAACCAAAGACAAAGTTTGATGATTTAAAACAAATTTGTTCACGGAAAAAAAATTACTCACATAAAACTATAGAATCCAAATGAGGATAAGAGAATGTCAAAAGCTATTTAGACCTACAGTAGTGGATTTGCCTGAAGCTTGCAATGTAGTAAAATAAAGTACGTGTGCCAAAACATAACTCATATTCAATGTTGTGCCTCCAAAGAGAAAGAAATCATTGACATTATCACTTTATATTGGTTACTTAAAATTTCTAGTCCATGACTCAGTTCTAGTTTGCTAATAATGCGAAACTGAATTGCGGAAAAGCTCCCCAACCATACAAGAAGTTGGCATACACATGCTCATTATCCGTCCCATAAATCACCACGAAAACTTGACATGCATATATTTGGCTTAGGGCTGGTCATACCCTTCACTGAAGCAGTGACAACAAAATGGAAACAGCGAAGTATCACAATGCGGGTTATATATGTTCACGGCAATATTGTTGGCAAATGAAATGGATTTCCATGACAGGAAGGTAACTATTCCGTATGCAACATATATGAATTTAATCCAAAACAAAAATGTTTTAAGTCCAGATTTCCCAGAAAATTAGAAAAAATGGTTACCTGATGATAGGTATGAAGCATATGAGATGAGAATGAACAAGGTTGAAATGGTGAAGGCAGGGAGCAGTGTGAGATGGAGGGAAACCGCAGGGTAAAATGGAGGGAAAATGAGTGAGATGGTGAGAAAATGATGGGCAAAATGGGTAGTGGAGTACTTAGTTGGGGGTATTTTTTTTTTTTTTAATATTTTTTTTTTTTTTAGTTTTTTTGTCAATAGTAAAAGAGTCAATTACATTTGTTTTGCCAAGGTCACAAAATATTATGCGCTTGACTATTAAGACATCTCGGGATAAACGAAAGACTAAAATAATGAAATCTAGAAAGCAATAAATAAATACTCTCGATACTAATACTCATAGTATCACGTCTAATCTCTTCATTCTTGAAAATCTTGACCAGAACTTGGGAATCCGTGAAAATTCGCACATGGAAAAAACTCCTTGTAATCGCCCAATTAACAACATCCTTAAGAGCTAAACCCTCCGCATGAAGAGAAGACTCAGTCAAAATCTCCCGAACATATTCTCCTATCATACCACCTTCACAATCTTTTACAACCCACCCTGTTGCTCTAGTCAAATTAGAATTCGAAGCACCGTCAATAAAGATATTAACTACTTCACAATCCTCACTATTTTCGATAAAGGCCACTTCATCTTCATTTAAGATTTCAGCAAAGGCAACACTACCCCCATTCTTATCCCCTTTTTAAACTTACCATCAAACCCTCCATTAATTGTCTTTTAATACACACAATTATCTTATCCAATAACAGCAATAGGGGATTCATCCACACCATTGAAAACACAATTATTTCTCTTAAGTCACATGGACCACAGATAAAAAGGAGTTGCGGGTGAAAGTCATTTGTACCCTTCTTTTCCAAATAAATAATCCACTCCCAAATCCAATCTTGAATAGGTGAAACTTCTGTGTTGCCCATCTAAAAACCTAAATTCAACCTTGCCAAACATGTTTCACAAATTCACATGCCTCCAATCTTCAATAGGACTCTCCAATACTCCCAACCCCGGGGGATTAGTGATTGAAAATTTCACCATCCCAAACTCCAAATCCTAGTCCAAATCCACCCATACTAGACAAAAAATGGAGTTCATTAGGAGTTGAAATTCTCGTTCGCAATCCCTATTCCCACTAAACAAACAAGCTACGGGACCCTACCAGCTCGTTTGTTTAGACGGAGTTGGGGTTGGAAATGGGGGGTTGAACTCCCATTTGGTCAAATTCCCTTGTTTGTTTTACCGAGAGTCGGAGTTCGGAGGGGATTGGGAATGGTAATGGGAATGGAAATGGGAGACTCAACTCTCAATGATCTACTACGGCGCTGGTACTTAGAGTCGAGATTTAGCCTTCAATGAAATTTACTTAAGTTTTCTTTATTAAGAAATCATTTACAAATCTCATACATCCGATATCATACCAAATAAGGTAATGAGCTTTACATTATGAATTCTCAATCATCTACACCCACTCAAATTCCCAATCTCAATCCCAATAGCATACCAAAAATGTGTATACCCTCCCACGCTACCACACTATAACTTTCCTCAACCACTCTCACCAAAAGTATTAATATAATTAATCGTTTACTACTCCCCGGACATAGGTGGAGGCATTTAAATGGTTGATGTCACACATAATTTCCATTTTTTTTTGAGAGGAGGGGGGGCCTCTTTTCTTGGACAATGTACATATGTACACATTGCTCTGTGTACACAAAATCCACCAAAAAGACTAATATGTGTAAGAAAATATATCAATATCATGATAAAATATAGGAAAATTTGCTGAGAATATTTCCATGTTTCACCGATTTTCCATTTTATTCCCAAGTTTTGATTATTTCTTAATATTCCCAACTTTCTATCATTTTTTCAGAAATTGTGCCCATTTACCTGTTTGCTCGATATTAGCCAGTCACAGCAGGTGACGTGACATTTCTTTTCCTTTCTCTTCTTTTTTTAACCCCTTTGTCACAAAGTGACCGTTGCTGCTGCTACTAACTCCTTTTCCCTCCCATTAAATCCCTTGTTCTTTACCTCTCTCATATCCCACCATTCCCATTACCTCTCCTACCTTTTCTCTTTCATTTCCCTCTCTCATATTTTTGCAAGGTCTGAAATCTCTCACCATGAAGTCTGCTTCTTCATCAAACTCTAGAGCTGATATGAATTGCAAATGCAAAACACCAACGATTCTTAGAACTGTGAAGGTTAGGGATAATGTTAGGAAAAAGTTTTATGGATGTAGTCGATGGCCGGTAAGTATTACACTTTAGCCTTTTAAATTTGGGTATTTGAATTAGGGTTTAAATTGGTGCTTTTTGTTTGGGTTGAAATCGGGGTTTTTTTTATTGGGGTTGTGTGGTTGTTTTTTGCAGAATGCTAACTGTGGATTCTTTTTGTGGGATACTCAACTATGGAAGAGGTTGAAGTGGGAAAGACAATGCAATTGGAGGAGAAGATTATGAAATTAAAGACAAAGAATCAAACATTGAAGAAATTAATAAAGGGGAAAGATGATGCTCTAGAAGTAAATAATTCTGAGTGCACAGCTTTGAAGATTAAAGCTTGTAACCATGCTAAGGGTGAAAGACTTGTTGTAATTGCACTTATTGTTTCATGGCTATTGTTTGTCATTGTGTTGTACTAGTACCTTGTAAGGTATAATCGAAATAAAGAGGCATATTATTGATGCAAAAGCAATCTTGGTTTCAATTTCCATTCTCATAAATTCCATTACAAAAAGCTTTGAGTTCAACTTGTTCTGAATCTGAAACAAAAAGTTGTGCACTGAAACCATAGCATTGAAACTGAGCTAAAAGCTCTAGTCATAACATGTTCTACACTGAACTTAACTAAATAAAGCTCTAATCAATCTAACTTGATGCTTGATATTGGATGTTGATGCTGATATTCAAGAAGCATTGTTGCACTTGGCATTAGATGTTAATGCTTGAGTTGATTGATAATTGAGAGCACTCTGACTAGGCTGCAAGCACAGATTATCACTTTAGGAGCAACATTCTTAGAATAATAAACTCAATAAAAAGAGGAAGCAATTGAAAAACTGATTGCTTACATTGATGAATGTGTTACCATTATCATTTATGAATGCACCAAAACCACTCGGAATCTGCGATACATGATAAACATGATGGCATTGAACATGATAAACATGCCAAATATGTAGATAAAAAGAGGAAAGTATTTCACTTACATGTCTTGCCCTGCTTCCTCTGCCACCCCTACCATCCCTGCCACCCCTGCTTCCTCTACTAGCCCTGCCTCCTCTTGTGATGTTTATCACTTGACCCCTTCTACCTGTTCTTGATGTCTCAGCAGTTGCTGTGTGATGGATAGTAGAAGATGGCCCAATTGTTGCAGTTGTGTGTGATGGAAAGTAGAAAAAGGCCCAGTTGTTGCAGTTGCCTCCCTTTGGCTGGAAACTTCCTTGGCCTACCCCTTCCCCTTTTTGGTTGAGGCTCAACAGGCTTGTCTTTGTCAGAGCATTTTCTTTTTGTGTGAGACTTGATTTGCACACACTACAAGACAACTCAGTGCCATGCTTTGTTAACCTCCCAGGTCTCTTAGGATCCTCATGTGGATCCTTCCTCCTATTTCTCCTTGGTGTACCAGGCCTTATCTTAACTGGGGGTGGATCTTTGGGCATGTCCACTCTAGGCATGTGTCTTTCTCCCTCAACAGGTTGAAATGACAATTCATAGCATTTCAAGTAGGCTTCTCTCCTAAAGCACTCACCAACATAACTCTCAGCTTGTTCATGCTTGAAGTATATGCAAGACAATGCATGACAACAAGGTATCCTAGTTAACTGCCATTTTCTACAAGTACATGACATAGCATCCAAATCAACAGTGAGACTCTCCAATCTATGGACAACCTGGAAAACCATAGCAGTAGAGGGCAATGGACTACAATTTCCAACCTCCTCCTTTTCCTTGTCCAGATTGGCTTGTATTCTAGGACATAAGAGAGACTTACCCTTCTCTACCTCTTTTCTCTTGGCATACAATCTTTGCATCAAGGCAGTTGATATGTCTTCTAACATGTGCATAACATGTTTTGTCCTTGCATGAAGAATATAGCCATTGAAGGTTTCAGCCATATTATTCACTATCACATCAGTTTTGGTGTTTGTTTTCACGAATGCTCTGCAGAAAGTTTTGGTGTTCTGAGCTTTGAATGCTACAACATCAGTTGGACTTAATTATTTCATCACCTTTATTGCTTTAGTAAAATCAGCCTCATTGTAAGCCCTTGCTGCCCTCCAGAACAATCCTTTCAGCTCATCACCCTTGAAAGTTTTGTGCCAATTTGCATACACATGCCTTGCACAATTCATGTGCTCTGCCTTTGAAAAAACTGAAGCAACTGCACTTAATATTGCCTTCTGCTGATCTGAAATGAAGGTCCAGTTTTCCCCTTCATTGTTCTCACCTAAACAGTCCCTCAATTGCAGCAGAAACCACTCCCAAGCATCATTATTTTCTCCCTCAACAACGACCCAAGCTATGGGAGACACATCTGCTCATTGGCATCCCCTCCAACTGCAGCCAACAACATACCCCCTAAGAATGTTTTCATAAAACATCCATCAACACAAACAGTTCTCCTACAGCCACCCAACCAACCCTTGCTCAATGCCTCAAATAAAGTTGACAAAACACAATTGAAAAACAGGTGGATGCACTTTCCTTGTTGGATCAGTTACTATCATGAACACACTGAGTGGATTGGACAAATTCAGAGCTTCTGAATAGCTTCCCAGTTTGTTGTAATGCTCTTTCATAGATCCATGTAACATTCTATGAGCATGGTACTTGATCTTGTAAGCAAAAGACTTGCCAATTATAACCCTATAGGCCCTTCTCGTTGTTTCAACTATCTCAGCAGCAGGCCTAGTCTTAAAAACCTCAAGAAATTGTTTTGCAACCCAACTCGACTTCATTTATGTGTTAGCCTCCATGTTTCTGTTGCATTCATGCATATCATCAACATATTTCACCACAAAACAATCCCTTTATGAATCCCAAGACCCATACAACTTAAATGGACAACTTCCAAGACACTTCACACCTAACCTTTGTTGTCTACTCTTAGCACTTACAACAAATGTCAAGTTCCTACCTTGAAGAATGGCATATTTTGCAACTGCATCCCTAAATTTCTCCTTGTTCTCAAATCTCATGCCTACCTGCCATTTTAATTTGCTAAAATCAGTATGCTCATTCACAACTACACATCTTTCCCTCCTTTTTCTCCCTAAGATGTCATCATCTTCGGTTTCTCTTGGAGTCAAAACCTCATCATCAGTTGCTTCATACTCACTGACATAACCACTTGTCTCTGGCACTTTACCCTTGAAGTTTCAGCAAGTTTGGGTTTTTGTCCTGGCAACCTCCCCTCCTCAGCATCTTTTCGCAGTTGTTTAGCAATGTCTACAACAGTGGTATTCCATTTACCAATAGACTTCCTATAAGCAATGAACTTTTCATCACTATCATCACTATCTGAGCAGATTAGAGTTTCCTTCAACTGCTCTCCAATTTCAACCTCAGGAACAACCTGATCTTCACCTACAAAAGACTCACCAGCCTCACTGGCATCAAATTCACCCCCCTTAGACTCATCACCCTCAGACTCACCACCCTCAGGTTCATACTCAGGATCATCACTCTCCTCAGATTCACCATCATACCCCCAATCTGTCCATTTCACTAGGCTTTCTGGCCTATTATCCACCCAATCATCATAGTCAGGATTGAATGTTGCTTCTGTTGCTGGGGTTGGTTGGGTTGGTTATATTGATGGTTGTGAGATTGTAGGTGTTTTAGAGGCAGCTATAAGGGTTTCATGTGTTACACATGCATCTGGGATATGTTGAGTAGAGTGTTTTGGACTGGAGTTTTGTGTGCTGTGCTCTTTTTGGCTGGGTTTTTTTGTCGTACTTTTTTGGGCTGAAATAGCAGGGCCTTTGGTATTTGGGTTGGGCTTTTTGGTGGTACCTTTTTGGGCTGAAATAGCAGGGCCTTCGGTATTTGGGTTGGGCTTTTTTGTAGGTTTTGTTGGGACAATAACATCAGGATTTGGGCTAGGTGTACTGGTTGGAGCTGGCATTGATTGTGCTGACTTTTTGACAGGAATTTTTGGCCTAGATGGTTTTGTATTGTTCACTGGAATTGGTATAATTCAGGCTGATCAAGTCCATGCAACACATATAACTCAATGCTTCCAGACTTCACCACATGATTAGTCATCTCCCTAACTTCATTATCATTGTACACTCTTCTCAACCCCTTCTCAATACTAATCCTAGGAATTAAGTAAAAACTTTATGAGATTTTAGTGTATTTACCACATTTGTGTGTCAATTCTTCCAACCAAAAGAAACATAGCTCATCAGGATCAATCATTTCCCATTTCTTACATTCACCCCCAACATATATACTATTACCATCAGTCCCAATCCTTTTCACAAACACACCCCTATGCCACATGTTTAGGGTAACATGACAATCCATTCAAACACCTAGACACAAAACAACTATTCATGAGCAAAACACTAACTAACCATACCCTAATCAATCCAATCTACGTTGCAATTTCGATGATAACAAAAAAATTCCATTAAATATTCAATTCAAAAGTAAATTCATGCATTCCATTAAAAACCAGAATTTCTATATGCAACAACTTCAATCAATCTCAATCAATCATGGAAACAATATCAAAATTTACAAAATTTCAACAACATACTCATTTTAATGAATGCAAAACCATAATTTGGATTTGAATGGGTTAGAGCTATAACATACCCAAATATGTCGTTGTGCCGTTAGAGCTGGGTTTGATGGGTTAAAAAAAAGAAGAAAAAGGAAAAGAAATTCCACGTCAATTACTGTAACCGGCTAATATCGAGCAAACAAGTTAACAGGTAAATGGGCACAATTTCTGAAAAAATGATAGAAAGTTGTGAATATTAAGAAATAATCAAAACTTCGGAATAAAAATGGAAGATCAGTGAAACTTGGGAATATCCACAACAAATTTTCCTAAAATATAACTAACATTCGTAATAAAAAAACTGTGTAGGGTGGTTGGCCCAAGAAAAGAGTTGGCACAATGGCGATGATGCTGGTAGAAGAGGGGATTGTCGGGGTGGGGTGGCATTGTAAAGGTGAATGTGGGTGGTGGAAAGAGAGAAATTAAAGGTGAGCAAGTGTTTATAAAGCAGTGGGGATCGGATAGGGAGGAGGCGGTAGTAGTGTAAGCGAGGGGCGGCCTGTGAGAGTGGCGCGGGGTGGTTCCATATGATGATAACTAGATTAGGTAATGTGCTATGTCGTGTAGCGTTTCGAAAGAGTGACGATCAAGTACGATCTTATATCAAACCACTTCATCCCCATATTCATACACGAAGCAGCCGTAGAATAGTACACACAAAGATCTTTTTGCCCTTGATCCTTTTTTTTAGTCTTTCAAAACATTGAGAACCCAAGGAGTCAATTCTCTCTCAGTCAAGCCTGATCACTTCACTAATATCATCTCAAAGTAAAGACTACAAATGTTGTCCTTTAGCAGAGCACGATTAAGGATTTCCAAATTGTAAATCCTAGGACAAGAGTAAGCTTGTGGAACATGTCCTACCAGCCAAAAGACAGTTTGGGCGTCTATAACACCCCCAATATCCCGTACAATACTTAAATCATTCTTATCTCCTTAACCCTTGAATATTGATGATGTTACGCCACGTCAGACTCACCAGGTCTGACGCACATGCTAAATATTATTTATAAGATTGAAAACAAATTCTATTACAAACCGGCCTCAGGGCCGTAATACCAATTTGATCGATAGTCTACCATAGCGGAAGCATTAAATATTTTAATTAAATATAAGAGAGTGTATGATCGTCTCTCAACCCTTCGAACCACAACCTAGCACACACATCAACTACATCACTAACCTGCAAAACAAATCATTTGTAAAGAGTCAGCGGAAATGCTGAGTAAGAACCTCTCTTGTTTGGAAGACCATTTAGAAAGACTTTTCAAAAATCACAAATAGGCACATAAGGAATTTGGTTATAAGATTTTGTTTTAAATACAATTCCATATAGAGTGGTTATGAAATCATCAACCAAATCATTTCAAACTGATCGACAAGTAATAAATTACATCGATGCAAAATGGCTACCAAGCCATAAAACCAAATCGACATTTTCAAATAAATGAAAGGTGGCTACCAAGACATAACCAAATCAAATAAACATAAACCATATCAAATTGGAAATCCAAGTCCTATACCACAATTTCATTTTTATATGGAAAACTACCCTGAACCATCAAGGTTAGAGAAACAGAGCACATTACAATGTAATGTTAGCGCGCATATTTGGTGTCATATGTACTAGATGTGCACATCCTCCTAATTTAAGAGGAAACATAATGATAGGGAGTTTGGCCCTACTCCCCAAGCTCCGATCTCAAAGCCCGCCGGCCCACCGGCAATAAGGCTAAATAGGAAAAGCGTTACCAGCCGGCTCACCGGCAACAAGGTAACTATTTTATTTTATTTCATAAACCAACAAAGTCAACCATCAATATATAAAAATCCATTTCAAATGAAAATCCCTGCAAAACAGTCTTACATAGACAATATCTCCTTCCACCATTTCCAAACCATTTCACATAGGTTCAAAATCATTACCAAAGACCTCCAATCAATTTCATAAAACAAATTCATTTTCAAAATCAAACCATACATAGGTTTCCAAATACATTCGAAGGAGATAGGTAAAGCTCTTACCTTGAATCGCAGCACATCACAGAATGATCCTAATCAAAATGGTTCGGGAACTGATTCAAAGTCTTCAAAACACCACTTGTGGTGGTGCGGTGTTGGTTGGGGGGCAGCTGGGCTCCGTGGTGCCCGTCGGCTGCTGTTGGGAGATGAGAGGAGAGGCAAGTTTGATGCTTGAATATGATGAAAGATAATGAGGAGGAGGATGGTGCGTGAGATGAGGGAGTGGGGAGTTGTTTTGATGATTTTTGTATGTTGTGTCATGAAATAAAAGAAAGTAATGGGTAAGAGTCGCCCTTTTAGTTTGTTGTCAATTGGAAACAAGTCCAAATAGAGGGGAGAAAATAATAAATGGGTTGTGCATATGTGGTAAGCTACACCAATAAAATGATAAGGTGGGTGGTTTTCATGTTCTTTTACCTCCAAACTAAAACAAATCCAATTAGAAAAACCAACTAAGTTTATTTTAAAAACTTTTTACAACATTAAGTTCCATCTGGAACATCATTTTAACATAAAAATGATATACTTTGGGTTACGATCCCCTTTTAAAAACAATTTATGAGATTAAAAATATTAATAAAATAATAATCGATTATGGGGTGTTACAGTGGGCGACATACCTAGTGCCCCCCAACTTCTTTTCAACCTCTCCTCGGCTATATATACCTAAACCCTAGGTCATTCTCGTGGTTTACGCCTCTCAAAATTAGAGCTCTTAATTAGCCGTGTAAGGTCATGACAACCGCGTTACATGGGCTCAACATAGTTGCTACTAAAACAGAGAGGCATCACGCTCCACTTTTCTCGTGGTTGAGAACTTGAGCCATCGATCGAGAATAGAGTCATGGTAGTACTGGTATCGGAATCACACGACGATCTAGTGGTTCTCGTAGATGACTTGAAGGAGGTCGTCCACGAACTCAATGAAGTCCATTTCCTTATAACATGGATATTTATCAATATAGCATAGTGTAGGGAGTGATTTCCATATATGATCGAAACTTTTGATAAGACTGATTACTTGATCATTTTGTCCAGTGGGAATTCCGATTGTATTTTGAGAAGGATAGTGTTTCGTAAGTTTATGAAGTGGTCTTTAGCTTGTGTTAATTTTTTGAGTTCCATCAAATCGTTGGAACTTATGTTGGTGCTCATGAAATCATTAGTTTCGTATTCTTCTTCGCTGGAATATTTGGATTCAGGGTCAGTGCTAGTCTTACCGGAATTTGTATTTGTGGAATGTTTGGATTCAGGGTCAGTGCTAGTCTTACCGGAATTTGTATTTGTGCTCACATAAACATCGGTGGAATATAATGTTCGGGAGTTAGAGTCAGTATCTGTTAATGCAAAGGTATACTTAAGAGGGGGGGAGGGGATGAATTAAGTATGTATAATGTCTACCAATTTATGGAGATTAAAAGATTAGGTAAATACATATAAATGAATGAACCATCAACTGATCACTGGTGCATGTACCAGTAACACAATAAGCAAATATTCACCGGTGCTTCTGCTGGTACATAGATCAGTTGATGAAATAACAAATGCAAAACAGAAATAAACAACACAAAGATTTAATGAGGTTCGACCTTAACTCAAGGTCTACGTCCTCCCTACCACACTCTCAATCAAATCCACTATGATAAAGAATGTACACTTATGTTTAATCTTAACTCTAAGACTAACACAACTTAAT
>CAAKMY010054787.1:0-18758 GCA_901111285.1 Corrigiola litoralis
TTAATGTGAAACGGAGGAAGTAATGTTTAGCAGACCATTGACATTACAATGAAGAAGTACCAGTTAAGTAGGAGCAATGTCTAACTTTGTACAATTAAGTACTTGATGTAGAAGAGGTTAGGCAGCTCTGGTTGAATATTAATAGTAGATCACCAAAACCTTGTTCATCGTATTTCTTATGAAGCTCCACTATTTGCAGCAATTTAACCAGGAAATCACCAGACTGTAAAGTTTTTGTATATATCCTATGATAGTTGTAATATTAAGCTTACGATTTTTATGAGGCACATGTTTTTAAATTTTCTCTTTCTCTTGTTTTAAGGATATCTTACTTGCACATGAGAGCATTTATCAGTTCAAATGGTCATTAAGGGCACGTGGCGCTTGCTAAAGCATTTGATTCAAGTTTCATGATGAATGTTCAATGAAGCATTTGGTACACTTTTTTTTTTCTCCCTGTACCTGAAATTCCAATTTAGGGCAGGAGGAGAGAGGATGAAGGGATAAGGAGTCTAAATCCTAAAAAGGGAGGTAGAAAATAATGGAACCTAAAGCTGGTATTTAATGGAAGCTTTGAGTTGTCTTTAGAGAATTGTTTTCATATTAAATCCAGGTGTTAGATATGACTACGAATCATTGCCTTGCCCTATCATCACATGAAGGCTATTACATTCCACATATGAGAATATTCTTGACTCATTTGCTGCCGTTTGACTTATTTTAGTGAATTCTTCTAATATTAAATGCGGATGTTATATATGACTGCGAATCATTGCCTTGCGCTGTCAACACATGAAAGCTATTAGATTTCACATATGAGAACATTGTTGACTCATTTGTTGCCATTTGTTCCTGAACCTCTCCCGTAATATGACAATTCAGAAGTTAAGTTTTAGGAGTTGACAATAACTATAAGAAGAAAGAAGCTGAAAATAAAGTAATTTTAATTTAAAGTTGAATGTCTTCAAATTAGTTGGATTGACACCACAACAAGCCCATAAACTCTGCAGCCATAGCCAAGGTTGGTTTATTCACTCTAATATGCTCTTTGTATTATCCGTACTCTATACTCCGTCTTATCAGTACTGTTAGAAATATTACTCTATACTCCACCGCATCAGTACTGTTAGAAGTATTTAGTTACTGAAAGCTAACATATATGTTTTTTTTTTTTTTTTGGAATAAGAAAGCTAACATATATGTTGATGTTTGATAGATGCTTGTTAACCGCGTGAATTTTTTAGGTGACATTGAGTACATGAATAATCTATGCATTTGACCAAAATATTTATTTTTAGTCATTTTAAGGTTATGTAACCTTATATAAGTCTCACACATACTCTTCCTAGTCAGACTGTTTGAGCATAGGGTTATGGTTAGACCTTCTAGTTAAGACACAAGTGGATGTCTTAAAGATTTACTGGTTAGCTTTCAAGTTTTCCTAGAATAGTGAAAAACATGAAAACTAGACCAAAAAAGTTTGCAACTTTGTCTAACAAAATATATGGTGTAACCATAAGGTTTGGTCAAACGGTCTTGTACAAGTTTCTGTTTGAGTGTCGAGTATTTTGAATACAAGTGTCCAGATTTGTGGACATAATGCTATCTTAGCTGCTAGTGTTTGCATTAACATACTTCATGCGTAGAGTGTATATGGCATCGTGCCATACCTTTAATAATTGTAAGTTCATTTTCATGGTGAAAAGTAGCTTAGGATTATGACGATTGACTTTGTGTTATTGTAAACAGATATGAATTTGGCACCACAATTAGCGTCGAGGTTACAAGAAGTTCCTGCCAGACCTTGTTTCGCTCTCATGCTGGCATTCAGTGAGCCTTTACAATCTGTGAGATTTCTGAATACCATGGACTCCTCTCTTAAAGTTACCTTGTTTGGTTATTATAGTTGCTCCATTGTATTTATATTGTTTTCATTTGTAATTCTTTATAGCCTGTTTTTCTTTTCTGATGCTCATTCTATACTTTCCATCTGTGTACTAACATTGTCTACCACTCAACCACATTCAGATTTATGTAAAAGGCTTTTCATTTGTAAACTCTGAAGTTCTGAGCTCAGCTTTTTGTGACAGCAGTAAACCAGGTCGTTCTTCAGCAAGGTTTGTGGTATAGTCGGACAATGGCAACTTGCATATGTATTGCCTTTTCTCTCTATTGTTTTCCTTAATACTATCTTTTGGTTCCCTGATTTACAGTGAGTGTTGGGTACTGCATTCAACTGCGGATTACGCTAAGAGAGTGATTGCTGAGTGTGACTCTGGCCTTAGAAAACCTTCGAGCACAACATTGACAAAAGTTGCTGAAGAGCTTCTGCAGGAATTCCGAAGTACAGGACTCTGCAGTTCTCAGCCTTATTTCATGAAAGCACATCGGTGGTGAGATTCTAACTTAGGCCCTTTTTTTAGAAGTTTGGTGCCAATTTTGTACACACATTCCTTGAGCTATCAGTGGTTGTCATGGGAAAGGATGCGCCCATTTCGATCTACAATGACACTTTTCTGTGGGTTTTATACTCGGTGCTGCATCTGCAGATGGTTAATCAGTACAGCGTGGAAGTTGTGTGGTCTTTCACAAGTATAGTTGTGAGCATGTTGAAGTATTTCTTGATGTGAGCTCATACCCAAAAGTGATATTCTTTGAGAAACTGGGATAAAAATTCTATTCTAGTCCTGACTGTGGAAGATTTGGTCGAATTGGTGGAGTGTCCTTGTCTGTTGTCTGAGAATATATATTCTCCTCTTAGTTGGTGGGAGGTGTCATTTTATTTGACGAAAAGTATATCGTAGAACTTTGGTTCTTTTTGTTTAGTTTATGTTATTTTTTCTTTTTATAGTAGCCCTTTAAAAAAGTCCAAGTCACGGGCTCAGTGAAAGGCATGGAAAAGGAGTGAGGGAAGCTTTTCTCTCCTTCCCCTTGGTAGATTTTCCATTTCCCAGGAAATTTGCAGTTTTACAATTGCCTAGAAGTTCTGGCTGAAAAATGTTCCTCATATTCTTTGCATAACTTAATGGAAGCAGTAGAAAACATTTTTGGGGGAAAAGGTAATGTTTCCCCTTTTGAAGAAAACCTGGATGTCCGCTGATCAAAGACTTGGATTGCTTTTCTGGAAATTGCGATCAATTCAAAATAAGCGTTTTCCAAAGCATATGCTAAAAATGCTGCTTAGTTGGTCTTTCACTGAAGGCCCATGGATTTAATAGCATCATCGTCATCCCGAGAAAGCTTCATGTAGTTTCGAAGATGTTTCTTGTCTAATTACTCTTTGAATCATTATGTTTTACTTCTGCAGGGGCAGTGCCTTTCCCACAGTGAGCATAGCCGGAAAAGACGAGTGCCTCTGGGATTCGGCCACACGTTTGGCAGTTTGCGGAGATTTTTGTGTTAGTCCAAATGTTGAAGGTGCGGTAGAGAGCGGCTTAGCCGCAGCTTCAAAATTGATGGAATTTCGTAGTTGTTTGTAGTTTTTGATACACTTATTTGTACTGCTCCAGTACTTCATTAGGAGGTTACGTTATTTGATCTAGCCATCCACTACTTCATTGTGTTGCTACACGACAGTAATAATATTGTGACATCATAATGCTCAAAGCCCCGTGGCTCTTCTTGCAGCCTTGTAGGCATTACTGTTTGATGCTATCTGTAATAATAACCTGTACACAAGTTGGTACATTTTATTTTTTATCCAACGGAACAATCCTGTTGTAACTTGAATCTCATTCAATTTTTCTATGCTCATTTTAGTTGAAGGTTACGTTTTGGAATAAATCATTACTCCTGAAGTCTAGAAAGAGATCACGAGATCAATGGTTGAAGTACAGAAGTCTACGCTTTCTAGCTTATGCGTCTACTGCAATGTTATGCTTTTCTGTATGTCTATAATGTCGTTTCTCATTCTAAAGTTATAGGATGGAGTCAAGGTATTTTTCTCGCTCTTAGCAAATTGTACTTTCCTAAGAGAGGAATCCACACCTATATCCAAAAGCTTACCTAATATCATATTCAATGAAATTTATTAAGGACTAGAGTAAATTGTAGAGAGAGAGGAGAGAGAAAAAGAAAGAGAAAGAGAGAGTACGTAGTACATGTAAAAGAGCCGCTCTGGTTGGGTTTTTAGGCAACATACAGTATAAAAATGAGTAGAGTGACTGAGTGAGGAGTTTTGTGGAGGGGAAAGCAGGAAACAAACCCTGTGGTATATACATCTCTTGTTATTCTCAATGTTTTAAACTTTATTTATTTTTCATGAACTTTTCTTATATTTTCTATATTTTTCTAAAAATTAGATGAAGAAAACATACCCTGAATCACTACAGGACAGACAGACTATCAAATGGGGTCAAGCAAAGATCTTGCAACCTTTGGCTGCAGTCCACTCGTCCCAGACCAAGATAAATTGTGATTTACAGAGGGAGAAATTGGGGATTTTAGATAATGTTTACAACATCATATCCATAAGATATCCACATATATGGTGCCACGTGTCAGATTAACAATCACCATTTTGTGATAGACAACGTTATAGCTCTAAAACCATGCAAATGAAGCTCAAGTGATCAGCAAGTAGTGAGAGCTCAAAAAAAAAGAGAAACACCAAGGAAAAAGAAAGAAATCAGGCAATAGTAAAACTACTACGCATAGATGGCAACCTCAGTGATGTCTTCATTGAGCCTTAAACCTTCCTTCACTGTTGAGAAGGCAGCAGTGAGAGGCCTGCCTGCTCTTACTAGGTCCTCTACCTCCTTCAGGGTTCAGGCCAGTGGCATTAAGAAGATCAAGACTGACAAACCCTTTGGTACATCTCCTTTTCCTCATCCATGCATAATTGCATAAAAGTCTCATGTCTTGAAATATACCTTTTATTCGCTATGTGAACGTAACCCTTGAAAGGTTTTACTAGCAGTTCTTTGGACGTGAGTCCTAGTCATATCCGAGCCTTTGCGCTTCATCCTTGTGACATCTATAAAAAATTGTTACACTTTTGTTCATAGCTATATGTCCTGAAATTGTACTGTTTAATCGCGTTCGTAGCCGGTAGTCACAGAATAGTATGCAATACAGACATACAGTATACGATGTGCAAAGTTTAAAATGTAAGAGCTCTATTATTGGTTGTAATATATGATAATCAAACGCACTGAATTATGTTGAAATTACCTTTACTAATCGTCACAGGTTAAAATGTTAGATAAATTTAAGTTTGCATCTCGGACTTCTCCTGCATTTATCAGGCTAGGGTCCATTATGGGTTGCTAACTTGCTGTTCTTATGTGCAATGTTTTGGATGTAACAAGATCAGTAGATGCTTCTCCACTTATCAAATGATTGGTTTACTTCGATATCAATGAAATAATGTCATAATGATCTGGAACAAAGACTATCTGTAGTTTCAAAATTTAATCCTATGCGCTCTGCCTTAATTTGATTGCTTTAGTCATGAAAGCTAGCTACACAAAATAGGCAAACAGCAGACATCTCTATGCATAAACTTTTTGGATTTCATTTGCCACATTTATCTGAATCGCTTTTAGGTGCGATGTGTTTTTTATCCTAAAATGATGTACTCCGTACATACTATATAGCACATTCAATTTTTTCAGTTTTTCTTCTAGTTTCTAAAAACATAGCTGTTTCATCTCCTATTTCCTTTGTCTTTTATTTATGGTTATAGACTTATAGTACGATTAGTAGTTCATAGGGAAATAAATATAAGCTATATTGTTGATATTGTGGAATTGCTAATGTCAATAGGAATTGGCGGAGGCATGGAATTGAAAGATGGAAAAGATGCATCAGGAAGCAAAGGAAGGGTTGGTGCTTCATACTAGCTGTCATCGAATTTTTCAGTCAATTTGGAAACAATGCAAATGAGTATATATTCAACTTTGATCCCCTTGCATTGATATACATATTGATTTGAATCAAATGCAGGGCAAGGGTGTGTACCAATTTGTGGACAAGTATGGTGCAAATGTTGATGGATACAGGTAAGGAAAGCACAAGCTCTAATTCATTTTACTAAGTATATATTCCTATGAAGATAAAGCAAGCAAGCAATTTCTTGCATATGATCGGATTGAATAATCCGATGTTTAAATACAAAATCTCATCATTAGCTCTCTTCTATGCAGCCCTATCTACAACGAAGAAGAGTGGTCGCCTACTGGCGATGTATATGTTGGCGGTATGCACCTTTCTTATGGTTGAACATAATTTGTTTCCATTGCTATGTCAAGCCGAGAGTTCATAGGAGTAACTTAAATCCTTAGTGCAGTGTGGATAATGTATTCTTAACTTTTGCACCATTGAAATATGTAGGTACCACTGGTCTCTTGATCTGGGCAGTAACTCTAGCTGGCATCCTTGCTGGTGGTGCTTTGCTCGTTTACAACACAAGTGCCTTGGCATCATAAGCAAACGTTAGCTTTATTGATTTGCGATCTCATGTTTCATCTACATTAGCCAATGTGAATCTCCAGTACTGTAATATGTTGTGAAATACTGGTGTACTTTAAAATTTGTACCAATATATTTTGATCCTGAACAATATATTACTTTACTTCAACTTCTCAAGACAATGGCTACATAGTTAAATTCAAAGTTGATATGGCCGCTCAAAGAGTCAAAGGAGCGAGGGTTGGAAGGGGGGATGTTCTGTTGAAACGGAAACTATGTTTCTACGGTTTTCCATTCAATGAATAAATAGCCAACTTCTTTGATTTTCAACTTGAAATTTTGGTTCAAAAATGTCTTCGGCATTTGTATCATATAAACTTTTCGTTCAGACCCCACTCCTCTTACCTTGTAACATAATCTTGGTCGAGAATGAACTTTCAGGGCAAAAATCAAAGTAGGTGGGATTGGGTATCCAGACAATAAACAAAAAATAACTTGCTCAATAAGTTGTGAACAAATAAGACTTCTAATGCGGCGCAAATCGAGTTGAATTATATGCATCGGAAGAATTTTCGCAAGTGTCAGAATTTGACAAAGCCGTAGTGTTTTTCGGGTGGAAACGGTCTTCTGAGCAAGAGACATTGCTACGCCATGATTACGGTGGATTTTAGCCAAATTCCTTTATATTGAGGGCTAAACCGCAATTTACCGTTTTATCGTTACTTGTTTTGTTATATTTCGATAGTTTTGGACCTTTTCGTAATTTTCCTTCTTTACAGTTGTTAGGGTTTGTTATTTAAACACTCGTTTGGTTTTCATTCAGTCAGCTTTTGATAAATATATAAAAATCGAGGTTTCCCTCAACTCTATCAACTTTCGGTATTCTACTGAATCAACGAACTTTGATTGTTATTATCCCTTCCTATCAAGTACGCTGTATCAGATTGATATCAGTTTCCAATCGATCCTGAGTTACGCCGCCCCGTACACAGAACAGGGCCGCCGCCAACGAGGATGATGGTGCCGATATTGCTGGTTTGCGTCGCGATAACGAAGCGTTGTGGCGTCAGGTTGAACTACTGACCCAACGAATGTATGAGTCCTTCAATATGCGCCGTCATGAGGAGGATGACGATCGGTATTCTACGGAATCAACGAACTTTGATTGTTATTATCCCTTTCTATCACGTACGCTGCATCAACTTCTAACAAATATCTCGTTTCGTTAAATGGTACTCGAGTGAGTCCTTCAATATGCGCCGTCATGAAGAGGATGACAATCGGTATTCTACGGAATCAACGAACTTTGATTGTTATTATCCCTTCCTATCACGTACGCTGCATCAACTTCTAACAAATATCTCGTCTCGTTAAATGGTACTCGAGTGCCCGCCAGGCAAGAGAGCCAGATTAGAGTGATTTTCGGTTCATCAGACTTCTAACAAATATCACAACCCGCTGAAGTACTGTCATTAGTTGCCTTTCCTGGAGTGCCCACCAGGCAAGAGAGCCAGAGTGATTTTAGGTTCATCAGGCATCCGTAGTCAGGACTGAGGGACGACTGTGAATCACAAAGCACCTGAGCAGTAGGCACCGAAATAGATCTTGAACATGGTAATGTCAATGCACCAAATGCACTCCAGTAACAATTTAGCCAGCTAGTAGAATAACAGAACCAATTGTGATCATATCCATTTCGATTATTATCAAGTTACATGAGTTCCATTTTACAAGAAACAATGAAGACATACTACAACCCCTTCCCTGCTACATGAGCTGATTTCACCAAAATTTCACAGCACACTTTCTGTGTCACCCCCACCCTCCCGCCCCCTCTTCCGAACACATGAAACTGGAATGTGATATTCTAAACAGTAGATTCCACTATACACAAGAAGCTGTTCAAGATCATATGTAATCAACCTCTCACCTCAACCAGAATGGTACAGCAAATACATGGCTGCGAGCTCATCAAATGTTGTCCGTTGTGCAGTTTCTGACTGAACTGCCATTCCAGAGAACCTCCTCAACAATGTCAACCATATGAATTTTGGACCATTTGTTATTGTACCTCGTCAAAAAATTCTTCCTCATGCTGCACCAAGGTTGGAAATCTGGAGGTAAAAGGACTTGATTGCACAGTCCCCTCAGCCATCAAGGGCCGAATAACCTGCAAATATAAGTTATTATAGCAGACTTGTCAAAGAACTGGTTGATAATCGCAGAGCATTAAATAAAAAATCCTTCAAGTTTGTCTTGCGCTGCAGATGCTAATGCCGGGAAATAAAATATAGCCCTAATTTGTAAACCACAATTGAAAAACATAATTCTCACATGAACAGATTTAAGATTTGTACTGTTCAGTCACTTCCAAGCACATTAAAAGTGACATTAAACCAAACTAACTAAGCAAATCATTGCTTCCACCATGACCACCATCAATGAGATTTACTTGCCATTGCCCCCCTAGTTGCGAAAGGAGGCAGCGGCAGCAAGGTGATGGACAAATCTATGAGAAAGGGTGAGCTTGCTCTATGCCCAGTCTCCCCCCACCAACGCTCCACGTACACTATTGTACGATCATCATCTCTCTTAAAGCACAGGAGGAGGAAAGAACAATATAATATATTAATTTAGTAAAATAAATTCAACACGAGGGAGGCAAAGAGAAAAAGAAACAATAACTGGTCTTCTTTTATGATGCAGATGAAGCGTTAGCACCAGACTCAAACATGCTTCAGAAATTTGCTCAAAAGCTGGCTGCAATATTTAAATGTGGTGCTAAAAAAATCTTCACCTAAAGCTACAAAATTATCCACCTGTGTCCTCTCTGGGATCAGCACGTCTACAAAGGAACTACATGTGGCATTCAAATTTGAAACAGTATTTGAAATAACGGTAGGGGCCGGCCTAAAAGAGTTAATGGGAATGTATTAGGGGGTACAGATGTTGTTTTCATTTTCCTTTTACAGGATAGCAATTGTGAATTTTGGGAATCAGCAACAGTTTTGGCAGATCTGTCCCTCTACCCACTTCTCCTCTTCTCATAAACAATTGATCTGGGGGATTCTTTTAAGTCATTCCTCCAAGTAGCTCGTTTATTAAATTCTAGCCGAAGCCGCAGATCTATCACCCTTTCCCATTCCCAGCATTATTTGGAAAAATGTAAGGTCCTGAAGATTACATCCGCTAACTGCCTTTCTGAAACATGAGATAACCTAAGCTTCTCAACTGCAAGCCATTATCGATTTCATACATACATCGTAATTCTAGCTAGTAGGCTGAGGGTGGACTGGATCGTTGGGTTAATTGTCTGAAGAGCTAGAAAAAATGATGATAGGTAGATTTTATAGTCCATAAGGCAAAATTCTCCTATTTAGTAGGGCAAGGGCAGGATCTTTTAATTGTAAATTTGCAACTTAAAAGTTTTATGAGAAGAAAGACAACCACTTTTACAAGTAGTAAATGCTAAAAACAACAGTGCAACGAACCTGCTCAATCTCATCTGACAACTGAGGATTCTCCCTCAAGTATTGCAATGCTCTATCTCTTCCTTGTCCCAACCTTTTCAAAACATTAACATACATACGTAAGTCATCCCATGCAAGATATGAGGCCACACATTCTCTCTACAACCGCAAACTATTCGAGTCAACTACTAAATTATGTCGCTATAATTTTGTCAAACTGAAGGGAGAAGAAAAAAGCAAAGCCCCCCCCCCCCCCCCACACCAAGAAAAAAAAGTACAAAAAAAAGATGGTAGACATCAATAAAAAAAATTAATTAGAACAACTTTACATTTCATCATATTATGTTCCAATGGAGGAGAACAAAACAACCTTAGACCCAAGACCCAATTAGTCATATTATTTAAATACAAAACTTTTCTTTTATAAAGTCCAAAAATATTACTGAAGAGAATTTGGAAATTAGTTTATAATCCTATTTTGTTGGTTAATGATAGCACTATAGATGTTGCTAAGTTTGTATTGCAAGATAGAGAATTGTGGGTGCACCTCTGATCCCTGTAGCTATACCATGAACCCTTTTTTGCAACAACATCCAACATTTCAGCACAATCCAAAATGCAACCCTGTATATCCAAGATTGCAATCAGCTAAAAAGATTTGTATACATGCCACGGAAACATAAAAGGGGTACAGTAGTTCAGAATACTAACCAACTTACTCACTCCTTCACCAAATATGATCTCGAATTCAGCTTGTTTGTACGGCCTTGAAACCTGCATTATGAACATTATAAGATAAATCTTTCAAACTGTTGCAGCTGCTAAGAAACATATCTTAGTGGCTTAAAGGCATGCCACATCACAGCCAGTTATCATTTAAAGATTGACTTAAACATACAATCATATCTAACTTGCAGACGCTACATTAAAGACCTACCTTTTCTTCATTCCATACAAAAAAAAAAAAAAAACTGGAAATTACAGCGGAAGAGTAAGATTGTATAATACAGGGTTCTGCCACGTTAAAGTCCTTTATTGGCTTGAAAAAGCAATGACCTTTATCTTTATGCTCTGTGTCAATTAAAAGTGTACCGACAAAAACAGTAACCAAATAAAACAGCACCCGACGTACTAAGATAGAAGGGGAGAACAGGCGGCAAGGTGTGAAAACGAGAAGAAAAAGTCTAGAATAATCCCACCTTTCAACTTGTTTGATGAAAATGCTTCTTCAGTCACCGGCAAAATTCCGGCCAAAAAAAAATGACATGGCATATTTTGATTTTTTTTCTTTTTATTCAATATTATTATCTAAATTATTTGTCATGAATAGTCCAATTGGAGCTCAAAAAAATCCTCTAATGATAAATTTGAACCGGTAACCTTTCGTTCAAGCGGTAAAGTATCCAACCAAGCAAGCTACAACCTTATCATGCTCTATTAGCAACTAAGACTTTGTAACATCATAATCTAAGTTTCCCACCCCAACTTCACCCACAACGTAACCCCATCTTCACCGACTCATAACATAACCCATCTTCACAACCACGCACCACCACCCTCCAACAACCTAATCACCAATCGTACACTACCATTCTCCAACAATCCAACCACCACACACAATTTTCTAATCCAAATTCTCCAACCTCCACCACTCTACTTGGTATAGTCAAAGGAGGCACCCACAATGTGCACAGCCACGGAGGAGGTTAGGGTGGACAATGCTGGACCCATCCATCAATGCAGAAGTTGGAGGAGAGTTGGGAAGCGGGTGTTTTTGGCTAGAAGAAAGAGTTGCGAGAAAGTGTACATAATTAGGAAGCGTGATCGGAGTTATATGGTGGTCGATACGGTCCCATTGATGGTTAAGAAGGTGTCGTCCAAGATCATGAAAATGGTGAAAATGTTAGGGAGGAGAGAAAGGAGGTAGGCGAAATGGGGGGAAGCAGATAAAAAGTTATGAGGTTTGAAATATATTAATGAGTCGTGAGGTTGTGGTAGCTTGGCAATGGTTTGTTTCTTGATTGGGAGATCATGTATTCAAAATTGTGTAGTACAGTTTCGAACTAAAACTAGATAATAATTACGGTAATAAACTTGAATAAGATAGAAAAGTCATTAAAGCTACATCATTACTTTTTGACCAGAATTTTGTCTTTGGTGATCGGAGGTACATTTTTATCAAATAAGTTGAAAGGTGGGATTTATGACAATTTTATTAAGTGGGACTACCTTTGTAAGATCACGAAAAGGTGGGGTTACTTTTATCAATTTTTCCAAAAAAAAAAAAAAGAACAAGTATGAGAGGGAGATATGGAATCCATTGGTTATGTATATATTCTTTGGTATGTAACAAGATGGCCCATACCAGCAAATTGCAGAATGGATTGTCTTTAGCATATTGACTTATCATTGCCGAAGATATGCTGTCGATCATTTTTCCCTAATCAGAATGCTTCTGATTTATATGCCTGACAATTATGATTTACTAAAATATGATGTATGCGACAGACTATAAGATGGAACAGAGAGACACATATTCAAAATTTACATCTAGCAAAGTAAAGATGCCAATTCTCAAAACCACACATGATCTTCAGATATAGCAAACCCTGGGACAGGACAGGCGGACAGCTATACATTTTTATATAAATCAATCCTTCTAACTCTTCAATATTTTTGTTTTGGTAATTTATCAGCCTCAAACTTCATCCTTCTAATCCTGAAAGGCAGGGTTTGGAATTGTACCTTACTCTTTTGCACTCTAACACGGACCCGCAACCCAACATCTTCGTCTCCTTTGACCTGTAAGATAAACTTATAGCATCAATATTATTCAATGTCAGTTAAAATATAATAGTTATAGGTGGTATTCTTACGGATTTGACTTTGCCAATAGAACGTATCTCAAGGCGAAGGGAAGCAAAGAATTTCAAGGCAATCCCTCCACTTGTGACTTCAGGATTCCCATAGTAAACGCCGATCTTGCAAAAATTAGGAAGAGTCATTACCCCTGAAGGAATTACTCGAATTTGACTATAACAGTTAATGATTATATTTACTATGTTACCTGGACTCTTCATTTTGCATCACGTACCAGTGTCGGACACTTGACACTCGGACATGGGTGTGACACTTGGACACTTCATTTTGAACCAAAAACTTGCAAAAATTTCATAAAATTGCAGAATCCGACACTTGGACACACACCCATGTCAGACACTTTTGCCGAATCCAGGTAACATAGACAGTAAACGATTATAACAGTAAACATGGAAAAACAATCAGCCTTATGCATATTCCTCCCCGCTATTGAGGACGTATATCTTCTTTACTCCATTCCTCTATCATCACACGGTCTCTTATTCACATATCCCCAAGGCTATTCTTCCGCATCTTATCCTCAAATAGGTGTGACTCACACATGTACCCTAATTAGCTTATCTCTGGTCATTGTATACCCACACACCCAATGTAACATACGCATCTCTACCGCATCAAAACTTCGTGTCACCTAATAAAGCAGGTCTAATTGCACAAAAAAACCTCACGGCCTTCAGAAAAAAGGATCTAGACTCAATTGCTAATGATCACACACCTCACAACCTTGAGAAAATGAATCAAGTGGTAGCTCAATTGCTAGAGCTCGCACACCTCACAACCTTGACGTTGGGGCTTTAATATCACCCTCTTCAACCTCATGGTTGGTGGAGATTCATGCCGAGTTGCTTCCTAATGTGGCCTCCTGAGCATGATGCCAACATGTCCATGGGGTTGGGATTTTTATATGGGCTGGATTCCTCACTTCCCTCCTAGCCTCAAAGGAGATTTGCCTTCTATGGCCAGTCACAAGCGAATAGAAAAAACGAAAAAACATGAAATAAATTATTAAGTACATTACAAGTTTAGTGACCATAGCAGATTTAAACGAAAAACATAATAGTATGCCTTTTCACGAAGAAGATAAAAACTTTTTCCTATAGAAAGATTAAAAAATATCACTAATGAAGGATCAAATAGCGCATAAGAGGAGAGGAAGTCCTTTTAGTAAAAAGGAATTACAAAGTCGCCCAATGCCTTTTAATAAGGGTAGCAGGAGCCCCTTTGAAGGCTCCGGCTCGCTTAGCCCAAATAGAAGCTAGATAAACAATCCTTCCCCATATACTCTAAACAAAGACGTTTTCCTGTGAAAATGCAGAAATTCTCTCTAACCAAATACACTAGAAGACAGAAAGAGCATCAAACTCAAATAACAACTTCTTGTGTTTACCCCAACCTAAGCCCACAAAATAGGAAAACTGAGCACCTTTCCAGGACATACCCACTACTCCTGAAAAATTAGCATCCTCATCTATAGGGAAGAAGCTACTCAAGAGTGAAGGAACAGATGTGGACTTGTTTTGCTCGCCCTCCAACCCATAGCAATGACATTCAAACTTAGAGGAGCACCAGGCCTTCTACGCTGATGTACTTCAATTGTACTAATTCTCCCAACTGCCATAGTCTAACAGAAAGCTCACGCCCTAGCAGGGGCTTTGGACTTCTACATGCACTACATAACAGGACCCCAAGAGGAAGGTACGTGACTGGTAAGACAAGACATGAAGGTTTTGAAAGTACAAATGCCAAAAGGATCCGAATTCCAAATTCAGCAATCCTCGTGCTCTGTAAAGTGCACGTCCCCAAAAAATCGAAATCTACTAAGAACAATAACTTCTTTCCAGAAGAGAAAGAAACACAATTATTCAAGAAAATATCGAATTATAAGCACGCTATACCAACATGTTCCCTTATTAAGACTTATTTTCTACTATAAACGTTGGAATCGTCCAATGCAATAAATAAAAAACAATTGATTTGAAACAATTGATCTGTCATAATGAGAGAAGATTGACTTTTTCACCATTATTTAAGGTGCACACAATGACCAAGACCAGCAATTACAAAATGAATGTTTTTGTTGTAGCCTATGAAAGGGGACAAACTTGCTGATTTTATACCTTATGCCTTATCTGATTCAAAAAAATGAGAGTACAGCCTGCTTTTGATGCATTTCCAGACATTTTACGCAACGCTTGGCTCATAAGGCGTGCCTGCAAGCCCATTTGCTGCATGCCAATCTCACCCTAAACAACGACATGATGATAGATCAGCACTAGCAGAAACTGTGGCCACTACAGACATTGAATCAAAACAGGAGAAGGAAGAAGTGTACAATATAATAACCTCTATTTCTGCCCGTGGAGTGAGAGCCGATACCGAATCTATACAAACTAGATCAATAGCACCAGATCTGCACATACGATCAGCAACTGCAACAACGAGAAGTAATATTGTAACATTAAAAATAGTCAAAAAAATATTCTACGTTGATAAACCCAATGTTGCATTGGTGACCCTCATATCAAAAGATACAATCTTAAAAATTAGATTAGTGTAATTTATACATAAGAAAGTATACATAGCAACTGGAAGAAGACAATATGAACAAGGTCCACAACTGTTGTCCAGTCTTAACATGAAGAAACAAGGGTACCACCGCACCTGAGTCTTCACAATATTGAAACATAACACTCTAACTATAGAGAGCTTTCCTTCTAGGTCCTACTTTAAGCACATCCTTGGTATTAATGTTGTCAGAAACCATGGTCCAACTTCTTAGGATCTAATTAGAATATGAAAAGACATCAATCAAGAACTTACAGAAGTATATCACCATTATCCCTGTGCAATAGGCGGAAATGCGGAATTTGTATGCACATATCAGTTTTTGATACAATAACACTACCTAGTAACACACAAATGGTCCTATGAATCCTCCTAGACATAGCAGGGTAAGACGTACAAAGTTTACGCCTTTACCCACATAATTCCAAACTTGCAGAGAGGTAGTTTCTGTGACAATGTAGTTCTATGTTGGCATGCTATTCTTGGCCCAAAGGATTAAAGTGAAAATTGCTAGGATCGAAATATTGAACGAGAAACAGCAAAAAAAGGGAGGCGTTTAAATCATTAATAACCAAAAACTCAAGATCACCTGTCATGTGGGACAAAGAGTAAAGGCCACATCTTCTCATAATAAAATTTGAATGTAAGCAAATCTGAGCTCTATAACCAAATTTCCTCCATCAGACGAAATTAAATTTCAAAATTGGTAGTCTGGGATAAACAGCCAGATCAGAGGAGGCTACAGGCGAGAGGAATCTAATTCATATATGCAATGCAACAACAAGAACGTCAGCAACCCAGGGAAGATCCTGCTAATGGAGTTTTAGATGTATGCAACTTAAAAAAAAAAGCAGGGTGCCACAAGCCAAAAGGTATACAAAGATGACAAGAATAACGATATATATGACATGCACAGTGGGGAGACAAATGACGATATTAAGTTGAACGAGCAACCACCTAGGTGTAATTATGTGTCGATGATCGTAATAATGTGTGTCCCCTAAAATTTGAGTTATACGCCACCTAGGTGTAACTATGTAAAGGTCAAGCCACCTGGAATTTATTTTCTCAAAACCACATGCCACTACAGTAAGATAAGGAAGAACTCTAAGAACCAAACCAAACTACCACACTCTCAAGATGTGGTACTTATATATAGTTAGGCATTACAATTTACAAGCTTCTCCACTTAAAGAATGGAACGTTCTCTTTGCGCACATAAGGCACCAATCTCGCCCAGAATTAACCCCCTCTTCACCACCACAAGATCAGCTCATAGTCACACCAGGATTACACTCCTACCATTTATAATTGTCCAATTTAATACCAATGTAATACATCTCAATAAGATGGAAAGGCCCCTAGTTGGCCATATAATATGCACTTAAGTCCGAAAGGAAAGACCTTGTTACTAAGATGTGGTATGGAGTCCCTTATAAATTCACCATATATCTCATAATCCTTCCAGGAGGGACTTGGGGTGTTACATATACGGTATATCCCCCTCGGCTCTTACATTTGAGAAAAAAAACCACATACATTTGAAGCAACCACTCTTGCATGTGCCATGCGTGCCAATTTGACCTTAGACACCCCCGTCAACCACTCCCTGCACATATGCCATGCTTTACAAAATCATAATTACAATGTTGGACAAACATAGAGGATATAACTCCACCATGCATGATCTTTAGATACAAACACATATATGTACTAAAAGTAATCTTCCACAACGAAAAAAGATGGAATTTTGAGGAATACATAGAGGAAACTACCATATGCTATGCTACTTCTGCAGCTTCTTTTTGGGGATGTTTTGGCTCTCTCCAAATACATTATGATCAAAAAAATTTCATTAAAAAAAGAAGAAGAAGGTTAAATAATGTCTCTGAGGCATAAATTAACTGAGAAGTGTGGGCATCCACAAATAGAAAGATAGAAGGCCAAAACATCAGTAGAAAGAACCAAACCAAGAAGCCCAAACATCATGTATTGACAGAACAAATTGGGAATCCAAAAACATCACGTTTCAAAAGCAGAAGCTATGCAAATTATCCCCTATCTTGAACACTAGATGTGGAATTGATTCAAACATATTAGCATATTCAAAGGCAGTGCTATTAGTAATATAAGTATCCACAGATCTCTAAGTGACACCATTAGCAACAATCACAAACATGTATCCATGTATTACACACTACAAATATGTGCGTATCAGGACATTTGGTAAAAAACTAGCATATAAATCTTACTTTCTAAAGCCATCTCTCCGTTATCCGGCTGGCAAACAATTAAATTTTCTACATCCACACCCAAGGCTTTTGAATATGCTGCATCAAATGCATGCTCTGCATCGACAAGCATAGCGTTTCCTCCTAATTTCTGAAAAGTACACAAGAATTGACCATCAATCCTGCAAGTAGCTTGTAACACATAAATTCACCGACATATGAAAATTTCTTAAAAATGGAAAATGGTTAAAGTGATAGACCACCTGAACTTCAACAATTGCATGCAAAGCAAGAGTTGTCTTTCCACTGCTTTCTGGTCCATAGATCTACAGCATATCAAAGATATAGGTGAGAGTTCACTTATAGAAGATACCAATTTCACTTGTTGATCTATAACTATGAAAAATGTATGACCCCCCCTCTGTCCCACTAGGAAGTTTACATTTGGTTTGCATATGTGAGAGGAATTCAAAGCAAATGTAAATTATCTAATGGGACAGAGGGAGTAATAGTTAAAAGAGAGCTAGAAAAAAAAAAAAAAAAAAGGCAAGTGGTTTACTAAGACTGACTAACTCAAATTCGAAAGTTGGTAAATGCCACATTCACACATATGACCAAGCTTCTGAGTTTGATTTTCCTTAGAATAACTACCCTTGTTCTTCAAGTCCAAAAAGACAAACGTTTATCTTTATATGATTATATCTTACACTAGTAGCCGCCTTTTCTATGTAAGAAAATGACGCGCAGCACCATGCTCATTAATCTTTCAATCGGATGACTTACATCAAAACCAGCCTTGTACATTTGGAGCCGATGACAAACCATTTAGGTAGAAGTTGAGTGCAACCATGGGACCCCCCTCCCCTCCAGCAGTTCTCACTTAATGCAACTATACAACTTCACATACTTACAAAGATCATAAAGAACAATGTTACGAGAAAAGGTCAATGCGCAAATGATACCTCTACAATTCTCCCCTTTGGAAGACCTCCACCAAGAGCAAAGTCTAGTGTTAAACACCCACTTGGAAATGTCTCACTGCAATAGATAAATAAGATAAGGAAAACCGCTAGGCTATCTGTGAACACATATTGACATATATACAAAAAGAAAAAATAGCTAATATGTAGATTGGACTCCGCCCCTACTAAGGTCTTCTAACAGGGCTTAACAATTTCGGGTATGGAATCGATTTTAATAA
>CAAKMY010054790.1:0-11330 GCA_901111285.1 Corrigiola litoralis
TTAAATAGTGCCATGTCACTATTTCTAACGGATGTTTAACGCCGTCATGAGATAGGTACCTTAAATGGCATTATGTGTTATTGTCGGGTACCTTAAGCGGGATTACCTAAAAGACGGGCACCCAAAGTGGAATTACGCTATATGTCGGGTACCCAAAATGAAAATTTTCCTATTTTTTTTATATCTTTGTATAAAATAAGATAAAAGTAATTTGAAAATACAATCTCTAAGATTAGTGCTCCGTACTACGTAACACTGATCTGTAAATTATTGAATGCACCGATTTTTTTTAATCTAATGCACATGTGCATGAATTGTCATTAATCATTTCCTCTGTTGTGATCAACGTTGGATCGCTCAAAGTCATAGAATCCCGTGCCCAACAACACTTTAGGAGATTCGTATATACAGCCAGTATCCACTAGGAGTCCAGGTCTCTACTCTAGGACAGTGTAGAGGCCACTTGTTTAGAACCTTTCTTAGTTTTCTATTGCCCCGCAGGAGCACTTATGGTATGTCGGGTGGATTAGTGAACTCGGCACTGTTAGGATTTACATTGCTTTATGTTTGCCCTGTGTTCGAAAAGCAAGTTTGAACATACATAATCTCCCTTTCACACAAGTATACATTACTGCATTTTCCCACATGGCGTTACGTACAGATAGCATCGTGCTTCTTTTTTTGTCTCCTTTGATTTCTCGATTTCTTACTAGCTGACTTTAAATAGGCTAGTTTAGGAGCATTTTTGCCGAATTATTTCTTATCTTGGTGATCTAATTAAGACGATATCCTGTTCAATTGGATTATTCCTTGGCCACTTCTGGCAGTCAAGGAGTCACTAATGTAACCCAAGTCACCTTTCTTTAAATGGTTTTACCCATCTTTTTTCCTTAATATAGTATATATTTTCTAATCAAACATGTCTCCTCTCTGAAATGATTCAGTAGCAAAAATGCAAACTACAGAGTAATTTAAAATAAGGCAAGACCACCATAAGCAACGTAACTACTATGTTTATGGAAGTAATTCGTAAATTTCTTTGTCTTTCTCTCCTTTTCTTCTACAAGGTGAGGCAAGTCTTTTGTGAATAATGAAAATATATATATAAAGCGCACATGAACACTCGAACTTAAAATCATTAGGATCACCAACTGCACTAGCCCCAACCAAAATAGAATTTAAGGGAAGTTAACCCCGCCTCAAGCTCATGGTTGGGTGAAGGGAGGTCAAAGTGTCAAAAAACTAAGTTATCCTATATTATATATCATCTTCCTTCACTAGCTTTATATAATCTCCCTAGAAATGACCTTCGAAATAAATTTCTCCTAGCTAGCCACACCAATATCGCCATGATATTCTAGGCCATGTTGTTTTCAATTAAAAAAACTCGTTGAACTGAAATAAAAAATACCAAAAAAACAAAAAAAAAGGAAGGAACTATAAAGACATGAAACTTATAGAAAGAAAATGAAAGGAACCAAAAAGATATTATATTTATTTATCAAACAGATAAATTTATATAATAATATTAACCAATTATCATAACAGCATTAATAGTAGTCATTATTATGTTTTTTTATATAATCTAATTGATCTAAACTTATCTAAAATAAAAAAATTAATAAAGTGAACCAAACTTATAATAAGTATTAATTAAGTGATTTGATTTGAACTGAACTTTAATTAACCGAACAAACATAGTGAACTGAACTAAACTAAATAGATTGAACATAAGCATAGCATTGATCGAACTTAGTGAAATGAGCTTTTAAAATGACCATGATTGAACTGAATTGAACATAAATATAAATCAAATTAATGATAAATGAATTGTGCTTCAACAAAAACACTTAAAAACGGAGCCAATTGGGCTATGAAAGGAATAATGATGATGATGATAGTTAATACTAATACTAATACTACTAATAATAATAATTAAATTGGTAGAAGTAAAAGGAAATGAAATAAACTCGGAAAAATTGAAACTTACTGTAAATCATGTGAGAAGAATATGGTTTTAGTTACACATTTCTTGTTGGTCAGTTCCTCCTTGTTGGTCATGCATATGTGTCAATGATCTATCGTATTTCTCTTTTATAGATTATTTGTATCCCTAAACATAATTGAACCTCCAACCTCATAGAAATCCCCTAGGACTCCAACTTCACCCATTCCAAATTTCCAACTTCCAGCTAACTTCCAACTCCGGAATGCTTTTGCCTCATACCGAGTAATTCATAAACTATCTCATTTTCCTAACCAGTGTGACTTCAATAGTTCAATTCCGAGTGGTACTAAACTGGTAGTTAACTAGTACTACGAACTTTTCTTGATAAAGGGCCAAAAGACGCTACTATAACGAAAAGGCCCACAAATCCACCCTCCTTTGAGAGAATTCCCACGTGCTTTTGCCGACCTGTTGCTTCATTCTGTTTCTTATATATATAACCTTGACTAAGGTGTTTATAATACGTACTTGCGGCATTCGAACACGTAGTTGTCGAAAAATAGTTCAACGATAGGCAAAAATAACTCTAGCATGGTGTATGATAATTTTGATATGAAGCAGAGAAAGAAAATCATAATGGTTCCCTATCCAGCACAAGGGCATGTTACTCCCATGCTAAAGCTAGCCTCTTCATTGTCAACCTTTGGATTTCAACCCTTGATCGTCCTCCCTGAGTTTATCCACCGTTCGATAGTTTCGAAGGTCAACGCAGCTACAAAGGGTAGGATAATGTGTGTCTCTATTCCAGACGGGTTGGATGAGTCTAAACCTCGTGATTTCTTCGCCATTGAGATGGCCATGGAGAATGACATGCCGGCTCATTTTGACCGTTTAATTCGTAAGCTCAATGGCGATGATCATGATGGTATTGCTTGTGTAATCGTGGATTTGTTGGCTTCATGGGCGATTAACGTAGGAGAGAAATGTGGGGTTGCAGTTGCTGGATTCTGGCCTGCAATGGTTGCTACGTATTATTTGATAAGTTCTATTCCTGACATGGTTAAAAGAGGGCTCATCTCCGAATCAGGTAAGTATATTACTCCATACAGTTGTTTACATTTCAAGTTCTTTCTTGATGTAGTAGTATTTGATTATTCTTTCTTTTTGTTCGCATGGTTCCATATTAATTACTTCCAAGTTCCATCTTTGTTAGAACCTCATCTTATACCTAAAGAGGATAACGATAGAAAAACACCGTGTTTTTTTTTTTGGTCTGAAAGGAGCGCACTAAGTTACAGTTAAAAATCGAACCCCACTGTACTATATGTTTTAATGGAAATTGATGGAAATTGATCGCTGCCTAACTATCTTAATTAAATGGTCGACACCGAATTTATTTCATCGCAAGGGGTGAAATGGTGATCATTCACTAAGTTGACTATAATAATTTCACTACAAACCTATGCAACTAAGATGCCATACAGACCAAAAAAGGCAATTCATTTTCAAGATCGTAAACGTTTACACCGCAATTCTTTAGCTAGATGACATATTGATAAAGGAAATTGTATAAATCTAAAATCCCAGCAGGGGCCGGGCTCCCCTTTGGCAAAGGGAAGATCCGCCCCTGCATGTATGGGTATGACTTGGTAATTTCTTACGCCATGATGCTGTTCATTTGCAATTTCGCATAAACAAGTTTCATTCTTCAGGCTAAAGAAAGCAACAAGCACCAGCCACCATTTATTTTTTTGACGGAATATCTACCAAATTCAAGTATATATCCATGTTGTACTCAGTACTATTTCAAAAAAATAAAATAAAAATTGTACTCAGTACTACTATTATTTTATCATCAATGTGACTGGGACTGGGACATCCACCTACATAAGTTTATTCTTCAGCATTAGAAAGCAACAGCTGTACTTATTTGATTAATTGGAACATCTATCATACATAAATATAATCTCTGGATATTATACTTCCTTGATCAGAATGACAATGAAGGATACAATTAAATGGACGTAACTCTAACAGTGGCGGATTAGAAAAATAATTATACCCGAAACACCTTTAAAAAAGTAACTTAATTTTACTAAGAACACCTTTATAAATGCAACTTACAGTAAACTGTTTTACTAGATTGTTTACTAGATAAACTCTATTTATCGATAAGGGTATTTCTTCCTCAAAAGTGGAGTCAAAGTGACCGCCTAGTAAAAGGCTACATCCGCCACTGAACACTAGTAGTAATTTTATAAAGATCAAAGCAAAACAGAGTTTGAAGCCAATATGCACTTCTAAAAGGATCGAAAAAATCAAAAATTCCAACATGCATTATAATCTCTTCAGAAAGTCTTTGGAGTGACGGTCTACTTTTATCTTAAAAGAAGACTAAGCCATGCTGACCCAATAAAGACATATAAATGTATAACTCAATTTGGGCTTTTAGGGGACTTGAGAAAATTAAATTTGCAAATTGATCTACTTTTTAATAGGAATAGGCTATAAATATCCTACGTTACCGTTAAACACTACGTGCACTGCACACACACATAATTATCGTATGACGTATATGTGCTCTAGATAATCTAATAAGTTGTGGCAAATTTTTCTTTAATTAATTTTATTTCTTGATATAATATTAAAGTTTTGTATTAGAAGTTAGCTTACTCTTTGTTGTTGTCGTCGATCTATATGAATCATGAGATGTTGTAGAGTATAATTAAATAACTTACGAAATTGTGCATTTTGTGTGCGCTGCACGTTTTAATTTGTGTAATTACTTTATACTTTGTAGGGCTACCAGAACTCCAAGGGCGAATATCATTTCAGCGAGATCAACCTGCTCTAGGTATTGAAGACTTGCCATGGCTGATAGGAACTCAAGCTGCTAAGCAGGGAAGATTTAACTTTTGGGCCAGGACTATGGACCGTTCCACATCTCTTAAATGGATCCTTGTCAATTCTTTCCCAAATGAGTCACAAAATAGCTTCAACTCAACTAAATGGACCTCAAGTCCAAGTTACGGCCGATATATCTACCCAATCGGGCCATTGAGAAGTGACGAGTTTGTTGAAAGCCCAACCTTTTGGGAAGAAGACATGAGCTGCTTGGAATGGCTTGACAACCAAAAGCCCAATTCAGTAATGTACATATCATTTGGAAGTTGGGTTAGTCCAATTGGGCAGGCCAAGGTGAGGAACTTGGCATTGGCATTAGAAGAGTTAGGAAGGCCATTCATTTGGGTACTTGGACCATCTTGGAGAGATGGGCTACCCAATAGTTACATGGAAAGGGTAGGAAACCTTGGAAAAATTGTAACATGGGCACCACAAGTTGATGTTTTGCAACACAAGGCCGTTGGATGTTACCTTACACATTGTGGATGGAACTCTACCATGGAGGCTATACAATGTAAGAAACCCCTCTTGTGTTTCCCGGTAGCCGGCGATCAATTTTTGAATTGCGAATATATCGTCAAGGTGTGGAAAATTGGGGTTAAATTGGATGAATTCTATTTCAAAGATGTCAATGATGGCGCTAAGAGGGTAATGGAGGATCAATCAATGAAGAAGAGGATTGAGGACTTGAACGAAAAGGTTATGGGAGAGGAGGCAATCTCAAAAACTAAAAATGATATGTTGTCTTTTATAAATATTATCAGTAAACCAGTAGAGGAATTGCAGCTAAATTAATGAGCGCAATGGAACCAAATTCTTGTAACATTGTGTACAAAAAGAATTTTATTATATTTGTTCATTGATGTTTATTTTAATGTGATATATAAGCTGGTATGCTTCAAAAAGAACTTATCACTGTAAGTTAGATGAATGCATGCTCATTTCAAGTCTTGTATAGTAAAACTTCATTCTTAAAGCTGATTTTCTTTTTCTGATCTATATGTGCTGAGGGGAGGTAAGATACCAGTTTATTGACATGATACTAATAGTACGATACGCATGTTTCAGTTGATCAGTTCACTACCATGACAATAATATTAAGTTTATAAAGTGGTAAATGTAGTATCTTGCATTGTCCGGTGGCCGATCATCCATTATTGAATTGCAAATGTATAGTAAATGTGTGTAAAATCAGAAAGTTGATCACATTTAGCATGAGTGACACTGGTGGCATAAACTTGAAGAATTTTAATCATAAATGTGATCTGTTTTAACAGACCCATGGTTGAGTAATAACTGGTATGAAATGAAATACAGAAAAAGAAGCAAAAGAGAGAAAGTAATAGGGTACACCAATTTTTTTGAATTTTTTTTAAAGATAAATGTGATCAGGAATTCTTCTAAACTGTGCAGTGACATTTACAGTTACTATGCTGAGATATCTTTCTTTGGTGGCAGAGTAAGCAGTGAATGAGTAGGCCATCAACTTGAATACGTGTGGTAACTGTAAGTCAAGAATGGGTTTTGTTCTGGAGTGTTAGTCCAACTTGTCAATAGCAATATCTGTCCAAATGAGTGAATTAGTAAGACTAACGATTGACTGGTTGTAGTAAATAACTTTTCTTTTTGTTGTAGAATGTTTTTCAACGTCTAAACCAATACCTTGAAGCAAAGGGCACACTTAATTGAAAGACATTTACCAAAGCAACGCAGGGCATGCCTTTTGAGTTTTGACTAACCCACACTCATATCTACAAGTATCTACACATACATTTCGATTTTGATCAAAACAGTCAGTGGTATGAGCATGTATCCTTCTTGAACTTGATAGGCTTGGTACTTTGATAGTCTACGGTGACATTGCAAAATATGCGCAAACGATGTCTCGTTCTCACCAACTTCCCTACGACATTCCCTCGAGAATGGATCTCCATTTGTAGTATGAATGGAACTTGGCCGCTTGTGACACTGGATACTTCTAAGCTTGAACCAGCTCCATACAAGGGCACTGTATCCCCTTTCACCATTACTGGAATTGTGCTTCGGCTCTTTCTTGGTTGATAGTGTTTTTGTAGCTGTGTGCACGATAGTTAGTATTAACAAACTGCAAGTTGCCATGGCTAGTGGTACAAAACTTTATTGTTCCACATTAGTTTGTACAAGCTTAGGAAAGAGCTAATCAAAGTAGTGCATTTGGCTAAGACAATTGAAGTCTAACCTGACCAGTGGCAACTGTGATCATTGAGTACATAAGAGAGATGGGGGTTGAGCTAACATGAACGCCAAAAAATGTAGCAGGATTGTAAATGCCGAGCCTCAATGAGCCATTTATTGTTATCACTTTTGTTGGTACTCCTGAGAAATCCGTAGCCTCTGACACATAGAAATTACTTATCGCCAAACTCTGCCATTTGGACAACCAAAATTAAGTTGGCTAATATATATGAGGATGAAGATGTTTAAACTAATAAAACAGTAGGCATTGCCATATCCAAAGCTATTTTCCCCATAAGTAAATCAAAGAACAGAAAAAATGGTTTTTCAGCCTATGTTTCTTTTCCTTAAAATTTAATGATAGCTTAATCCACATAAGAAAGTCACATAAATGATTATCATCATTGGTAATTTGGTAGCTATTATAAGGACGAAAAGCACTTTGTTAAAGAAGAGGAGAAGAGAGGGGGAAGTTAACTCAACTTTCTCAATTGATAACATAGAATTGTGGCCATAATATAGGCATTACAAAGCTACACTAACCCACTACATGTTTTCCTATTCATACACTAAAATAATCTTAGTAACCCTACCAAGCATAAAGAAACCACTAGCTACTAATAATCACTAATCAAGAACTAATTAAGCCAACAACTAACTAGTTATTCGAAACTTATTTGGAACCATATTTCAACACACTAGTTTTTATCCTCCTGAACTCAAGTCAGTTTATATAAAATCATCAACATATTTTGTGTCATAATTAAACGTCAGTCTGTATATGAACAAGCAAACCTTGAACATTCACAGTACGGGAAATGAGCATTTACCTTCATGGTGACTTGAGTTTTGTAAGGTCTACTAGCACCCCAAATGATCAAGCAGAAAATAGAGAACAACACCAGGAAACTAAGAACCCCAATTAAGGCTTGTATCCTTCTTGACAACCCTTTCTCATCCTCATAGTTACCTTCTTCCATGATCACATCACACTCTGGCCAACCTTTATCATTCCTCCTCCGGCTTCCTTTTCGCCCGGATGATGACCGAAAAATCCCAGAAAACCGGCTGGCTGATGAGTTCCTTGAATGCCGGCCAAAGGAAGGATGTGAAGGGGACTCCATGGGACTGTTGAACATTGGAGTAGCATGCAACGAAGCAGACTTATCCCCATCATGAGAGTCCCTTGATGGGCTTTGTACGAAGTAAAGTGGCCTCTTGGGTGACCTAGATGGTGAGGATGGTGCTAAGCTTGTTACATCTGATTCTGATTTTGTGTGTATCATATTGCTTCTTTTTTCTTTGAGGAATTCGAGAGGGAAACTAAGAACATAAACTAGATAATAACTAGTTCGATATAAAGAACACCAGTTGATGGTCTACTTCATTCGAGTTTGCTTAAACAAGAACAAAAACTATAAACACATAGGACATAAATTGATGAGTTTTGAGAAATTGAGGCTACAAACGAAAGGAAAACAGGAGATGCTTTAATGAATAGGCAGCGTTATTTTTGGTGGAGGGAGGGACCAATAAGTGAAGTGAGTGTTGCTAGTTGCACTTTGTACAAACTAGTTACTAGAAGCTTGAAAGTGCTGGCATAAATTTATGCTTTAGTTGGTGACAAGCCCTCTTGTAGACTTGTAGTAAGCATTTGTCCTCAAATAGTAAAAATCCCTTAGCTTGTGTGGCTATATTGAGCTCCGAAGTGTCGGCAACCGACGAATATTAACCAAATAATCGAGTAATTTAGACACTTTTTGAGGCAATTCAAGATTTTTAACGTTGAATTTAGTTTGTTAATTATCAAGATTCACGAGACATAACAATATTTCTTTTATACGTGAATACTTCTACGGCATTAACAGCCTACAAAAATTATACAACCAATACACCGATTGGTACTTTGGTGGGGGGTGTTTTAGCATCTAATGGTTAAGTCCCACCCGTTCTAATAAGGATTGAGAAAAAGTAATTAACAATCATGTTTATGTAAATCGGATATAACATTGTAACACACTCCGATGATAACATTGTAATTGTAAAGTCTATGGCTCATGTTTAATCTGGCAAACCTTTTGAAGCTGATGACAAACGCCACAATGACGTAAAACCCATGAATTGAGTGCGACAAACATAATGATATTTCTAATTATTGTAGCTGAACCAAAACAAAAAGATGTAGTTGTATCTGGGTCCACAGACGAAAGAGACGAGAGAACTTCCCTTGGGTCCATTATACCGTTACCAATATTATGGGCCTGTGACTGATCATTGAAAGGCCTGTGAGGCTGTGGCTAAGATCCAGTAGGCCTGATTTGCGATGGGTTGACATGAGTATGCTTTTGGAGCGGGCTAAGAGATGGCATTGGGCCGGATCTTGATTGAATTTGCCCAAATTCAGATATGTTTGTATAAATATGGATCCATATCCATTTCATATCCAATTGATAGTTCTGATTCAAGTCCTGTGGGTTCAATGGATCCGCAGGTCTAAAACGGTTCCATGTCATATTTTTAAAAACTTAGAATTTTCCTTATTGTGCCATAATTTCTTATAATTGAATGTCAAAAGTTTGATTTGCATGGGTTGGGGCTAAGTATGAACAATTGAGATATATTAACTTCGGTAATTTATAATTACATGAACTTTTTTAGATAATTTATTATGTTCGTTTGTATTTCATATTTCTCGTTCAATTGAATCCAATCGTGAGTAGATCAGTATCAAAACACTTACGAGACTATGTGCATTTATGTTACATTATGGATCAATTCTACAAAGGGTTTAAACGCGGGCTAGCCGGGTGGGCGGTTTGATTCCTCACTGGGTTGAAGATAGTGTTTTTTTTTGTCTCAATACATGTGAATTAAAAAGAAAGAAGTTCAAAAAGATAATAGATAGCTTGTAACTTCAAGATTTGGTACTACTGTAATCAACAAACCTATAATACACAATATGTCATTTTGGACAAACACCTTCTTAATTAACTGGTAAATCATTACTGAAAACTTACAAGAAATTAATATGTCAGTTTCGCCACTTTTATTTTTAATAGAAGCAAATACTGCAATGAGGCTAGTACGTATCACAAAGTCTTAACAGCTACTAACACTTATTATTACGAAAAAAAATAGTTGCTCTAACAAATAAGAATGAAACATTAACTGGTTCAAACTTTATTGAATTTCTTGTAAAAGCAAAAATCAAAAGAAAGTGATAAGAAAGACTAAAATACTAAATATACTCTAGGATTACATTGTTAACGATGACATGCATCTTCTTTACTCTGCTTGTTTTCCTCTGATTTCTTCACAATGTTGGACGCCTTTGCCTTTGAGCTTCAGAGTTCAGCAAACGCAGTGTAAATAGGATGATGATGGAGAGTACGTGGGTGATGTTGGTGTGTAATCCGGAGATGATGTTGCGCAGTCAGGCGTCAAGGGTGTGTAATCTTCAGAGCATGGTGATAACCACTGTGGTGAGTTCATAGTTTCTGGTACGGGTATGTAATCAGGAAATGCTGTGCAGTCTTCATAGTATGATAGTGAGCTTGTGGGTGATGATGGTGTGTATTCAGGAGAGGGTGGTGTATAAGTAGAAGACTGTGGCGAGTATGTGGGTGATGGTGAAGGTGTACTGGATTCAGGCATCAAGGGTGTGTATATTGGAGGCGGTGGTGGCACGTAGGGAACAGATAATGATGAATACCACTGTGGTGAGCTCATGGTTGCTGGTATGAAAACGTAATCAGGAGATGATGTGTACTCATCATTAAAGTATGATGTGTCCCACTGTAGTGAGTTTGTGGGTGATGACGGTGTGTACTGATCAGGCGAGGGTGGTGTATAAGTAGGAGACTCTGGCGAGTATGTGGATGATGGTGAAGGTGTGGATTCAGGCGTCAAGGGTGTGTAGGTTGGAGACGGGGGTGGCGAGTATATATGATCAGGGGTCAAGGGTGTGTACCCTTCAGAGAATGGTGATAATGGTGTGTACTCAGGTGAGGCAGGTGTGTAAGTTGGAGAAGATGGCGGCGAGTATGTGGGTGATGATGGTGTATAATCAGGAGTGCCTGGTGTGTAGTCTGGTGTCATGGGCGTGTACTCAGGAGACATTGGTGTATACTCAGTAGATGCAACCGAGTATTCTGGACTAGCAGGTGTATAATCAGGAGATGGCGATGACTGCATGTATTCAGGAGAGGACGGTGTATAATCAGGAGATGGCGATGACGGCATGTATTCGGGAGAGGACGGTGTA
>CAAKMY010054798.1:333-19337 GCA_901111285.1 Corrigiola litoralis
TCGGGTCGGTTTTGCCAGCTCTATTCACATGCTCGAATCGAGTGATAAACACACCGTAAATCTATCAAGACGAAGGAATGCCATTGCAATATGCTCCAATTATGCTCCAATACACCCTAGGAGCATGTTAGGTCAGTTTCGGAGATTTTTCCGAAAAATCAAAAATCGACCCAAAAGCCGGTTTTTGTGGACTATTATCCACGAAAAAACCTCGTTTCGGCCCCGAAATAGAATCGGGCGAAAATTGGCCGGAGGCGTCCTTGACACATATAATGGTTAATGGAACAAGAAAATTGGCAAAAAGTAGCCTATGCGTAGCCCAAACCATCGGTTTTGTCAATTACCGTAAAACTATGAAGACGAAGGAATGACATTGCCATATGATACAATATGCACCAATACACCCTAGGAGCATGCTTGGTCATTTCGGGACATTTCCTGGAAAATCAAAAACCGACCGTAAAAATCAGTTTTTTTGGACTATAACCCACGAAAAATCCTCTTTCGGCCCCGAAATGGAATTGGACAAAAAATTGGCGGGAGGTATTCTAGACAAATATCATGGTTAATGGAACAATAAAATTGGCAAAAAGAAGGCATAGCCCAAACCATTGGTTTTGTCTATTATTCAGATGCTTGAATCGAGAGCTAAACGCATCGTAAAACAATATAGACGAAAGAATGACACATTGTCATATGCTACAATTATGCACCAATATAAAATAGGAGCATTCTTGGTCAATTTCGGGACATATCCTTGAATTTAAAAAATTGACCAAAAAAACCGGTTTCTGTGTACTGCGTTACCTACCACGGATTTTAAGTTTTAGCTTATGTTGCATTTTTTCGGTGAATAGAATCAGTATATTTGAGTTGACATTATATCTGCTTTCTTTCTTTTCAAAGTACAAATTTCTGAGTGGAGCCAGAATTACAACGTTCGTCAAAGGATTAAGGCATATCAATGATTGCTGTTCTCACAGTTTCTTTGTTGTCTGGACTCTCAATGGTTGATGATGTAAACCACAGTCTTGTGTCTTTAATGAACGATTAAGAGGCAATAAGAGCTATCTGATTGATCTACTTATATATCAAAAAGCATGCCCTACACTACATCAATAGTCATTCCAGAATTCCACTAGCTGGAGTTTAAAAATCACTTTCGGATGCTAGTTCATTTTTTGGAAGAGGGCCCAACAGAGCTGAAAGAACAAGGATCTTAGAAAACGGTAGAAGAGAAGATAATATAGGCCTATCGGGGATGAAGGGTTTTTTTCACGTTTGTCAAAATTACTACTTCGTACATTCTAGAGAAGAAGATATATTTGCTTGGCTTTTTTCATAGTTGTATACTCTTAGATACACTTCTTTACGTTCGTAAACAACTCGTAACTTGTAAGTGAGGGGAATCTTAAATCAATTTACATAATTCAATGGTACTGAAGAAACACTTTACAGTATAAAAAACGAGGGTGCTTTTAGTTTGTAAAACTGATGTGAGTTTCGGGAGACAGACAGAGCGAAGATAAAACTCCATTTGCAAACACGTTCCGAATTTACTTTTCTTTTAACAAAAAATGAAGATACAAAGAAATAGCCAGAACGCATGTACACGTGCGCATGATGTAATGATTAGCTTTAGGGTATCTAAGAATGATGGTGCACAATTTAAGTCACCCATCAGGTACAGCATGCTCAGTTAAGGTAAAGAAGATTTGACAAAAGAAAACTCAAAGCTTAGGAATATTAGATTTGGATCAAAATCCATAAAAATTTCCCCCAAAAGCAATATAGGCAAAGAACTGGCAAGCCAGACACAATTCAGAAGGTGTATTCCTTTGGTTGGTAACTTTGTAACAATCCCTCTTTAAGGGATGTCCGTTAAAAGTGCGACATTGGCCTCCATCTCATCTCATCTCTACAGTTCTGTTAGCCATAGTTTAACCAAATTAACTTGTAAATGCTCTTACCACTCAACAACACTCATTTTAATTTACAGTGTCTTAATTTCCAAAAGCAACACACTTGACATTAATTTTTGAATATAAGTGGGATCCCTTCCAGAAAATGCATTTTCTGCCCCACACGGGTGCCTGTCTGTAGATGGCGTACCCACAATTGCTGTCGGCTTTGGCGCTAATCTTGATCAATATATGTGCACACGGGACATAGTTTGAACAAATTATAAAAATACAATTATATAAAGATATTATTAACTATAAATCTAACAAATTATTGATGGTTAAAGCATAATATTGATGTGCTTGAAAAACATATATATGGTGCAAATCGATTGAAATACGGTGGGAGAATTAGCGTACATTTCATTACTATGACCATCTTTGATATTCAAACATCAAGGAAAAGGAAGTAAAATTTAGATCAGATTAAGGAGTTGTTCAAGAAGTTGTGGTTGGTCTTTTAACTCCTTAAAATTGTAGAATATAGAATTTATTGGATCCTCCATTGAGTCTCCTTATATAATTTGAAACCTTTAATTAGTCTTTTACACTACAAGTTAAAAGATGTCTTGCATGGGAAATTGGATATACATGTTTTTATAATAGAACCTTAAGATTAAGCTTGATAATCTTCTATATCGAACCTTTTATAAACCTGTTTACTTTAAGCCTATGTTCTATGGTGATTTAAACTTTGTGACATACTGACATAGCTAGAAGGTACAGGTAATATCACTAATCAGTTCAACAAAGAAATTATGCATGGTAACAAGTCAAGGGATCGGAATGGTGCAAACTAACTAGAGGATCTAATTGACTAAAGCTATAGTGTCAATGTCCCTACCTTTCCATGCATGCATTTGCTAATTGATTGGACTTTTGATGTTATACATGAAAAATATAACCGAGGAATTGTAAGTCTACCATTGATCGATTAGCTGACCAAGGATTTGATAATGGACAAAAGTACGTCCTGCGTGTAAATTTCTACTTGTGAAGGAGATAAATCGGAGAGTAATAGATTGTTACTGTAAGGAAGGAAAACGTACCTTCGGTATCATGTGTGAGTATTAGTAAGTGATTAAGCATTAAACATAAGTTAATTATTGAGATGATTTTTCTTACCAAATTGACTTGTGTTGAGAGGTGCATTTGACTAGTTATCTTACTTAAATGTATAGACAAGAATCTTGTTGATCCAATACTAGCCCTTCATGAGTATACAAGTGTGCAAAGCTACAAAAATACACATGAATTGATGAAAGTGTTGGAAGGCTTCTTTCCCCAATAATTATCGAAGGAGATCTCCTCGAATATATGTACTGTCTATTGCATACTTTCAAGAACAAGAAGCATATGGATTGTTGAACCTACTTTTTACCCTACTAGTTATATTCATTTCGAAATCCCATTGTCTGCGGTATCAAGAAATTCCCCTTCAAGGTTCCAATGTACGTCGCAATGTACGTAGCCTACTTCGTACTGTTTTCCTTTTAAGACACAAATTTTTTTTTCTTTCAAACGATCAGTAAGGTAGGCTATTCATTCATTCAGTGCAAGTTCCGCGCACGCCAAATCATCTTGCGTAAAGTTTCGTTTAAAGAACTCCTCGGTCTTATGAGAAGGATCAAGACGAGCTACAAAATAAGCCGAAAAACCAACTTAAACTATCATGCCAATAATTAACGGAGAAATGGGAGGACAAGCACGTATTGAGATGAAACATAACAAATAACCACAGCGTGTAATAAAGAGCTTTTGCGACCAATAGGATTTTTTTTATTTGACTGACTATATTAATAAATATAAATACTAATTTAGATTCATGCAAATTAGACATGTTCAATGGGGCGGGTCCCCGCTAATGGCCCGTGATCCGGCCCGTTTAAAGCGGGTCGCTACCCGCAATTTGCAATGACGGGCCGGGCCTCTAACGGGTCGGGACGGGTCATGGCGGGCCAAAAGTAATAAAAAATGGCAAATTAGTATGGAAAACTCATGACCCGCCACCGACCCGCTTTGTCCCGCAATACTTTTTTCCAGACCCGGCCCGACCCGGTCCGTTTGGATTTGACCCGGCCCGGCCCAAACCCGTTAGAGGCTCGGCCCGCTAATTCAATGAACAGGTCTAATGCAAATAGACATATCTAATAATCTTTTTGTCCTAAGATTTTGTTGTTAAATACGGAGTAACTAATAAAATAAAAACCTATAATATATTAATACACACTCTTAAATATTAGATTAGTATTCTTAATTTAGAGCCTCGGCCTAGTGGTCTTGCCCCATCTAGAGATACTACTACACCTACTTTACCAAACCCCACATTTTTCAGGATTTATGGCGCATTTTCAAAATGTGGGAAAATGAGCACGTAAGAGGGAGCAATCTATTTTACATAATTTATAATACATAATTAAGATAATTAATGAGTACATATATTCATACTTTCAGAATAAATAAAGAATGTTATATGCCTTCTTCATTTCTCTTTTCTTCTATCCTTTTTAAATAGAAGAAGTACGCAATCATTAAGTAATAGAAGTATACTCTTGCTTGAGTAACTACTAAAATTTTAACCATTAATGAAACTATTAAATACATGTACAATCGAATAAGACCAAAGTGATCATTACAATTTAAAATGACATAAATAACTTTAATTAATTTACAATTCATAAAACAAATACTAAAAGACTGTGCCATTGTGACACAAGTCTAAACTAGTTATATTAATCTATAGAATCTACATCTGTTTTGAATAATACATCGTCGTGAACAAAAATAATTTCACGATAATAAAATCGATTCTAAACGTGTCTTATCTATTGCGGGTTCATACCCTCCACCTCAGGATAATCTAAATTTTGGATATGTTGTTCGACATCAAGCTGTTGCTTGTTGATTTTATCCTTAGAGTCTACATGAGTAATGTCCTCATAGCATCAGCTAGTAAGATCGGTTTGAAATCCCCCAGGTCGTTGAAGCTATTGTTCTCTTAAATAAACTTTTACGCGTTTTTTAATTGGAATCCCTAATGTAGTTGTTGATGGTGACAATAACAAGGACATTAATTCACTTCTTGTAAACTTTAGTACTATTTTGCAAATCGATTTTTTAATCAATAAGTATGCATCTTCCTCAAAGTTTTATCTCGTACTATATTCGCCATATTTATCATGAAGGTTATTGAGCGGCAAAACAGATTGGAAATTTTCGGGAATACAATTTCAAGTTTATATACTCTGAACTTTGCTTTATATCCTGATTTTTACTCTATTGTAAATTGTGATAAACTAGGCCAAACGTTAACGAGAATAGTTTTTGTTACACTTGTTCCTTTTGAAGAAAGTGAGGATATGTGATGTTAATAAATAAATTATACCATGCTTCCAATAACATGTGTTCTCACTCGAATTCTTTGTACCTTTAGTTATTTTTCTTATATCCTTTTTATATTATATATAAGAAAAATAGTAAAAAATATAATAAATCTGGAATGAGAGCACATGTTCACGAGAAGATATAATAATTTGCCATGTTAGTATGTATGATCTCTCTCTATAAAGAACCTTGCGTTTGGGATTTTCTTGGAGGTAGGAGATTCTTGTTTTTTCTGTTTGGTACGATTGTGCCGGTGGCAGCATCATATTAGTATTACACATCACGGCCTATTTCTGGTTATATTTGCTTGTTTTGACAAAATAATTTAAAGAGAAATATAACAAAGGAGTGCTTAGATACGCTTCTAGGCTCTAGCCATCTCCCAAATACTTTACAAGCTGAATTACATTCACAATCCTATTTCATCTGCTTGGACACGCTTTGTAGTTCATATAGTCCAAATTGGAAATATTATGTTCTCTAGTGTAATCGAGATAAACTGAAATGAACTAAATTGTAAGAAATTGACGTTGTTGAACAAAACTGAAACATGACTGAAATGAAATAAAAATTTGTGAACAAAGATCAGACTATTAATAAGAAACTAAAATAGTTAAAAGAGACACAGAATATGGTCTAATACAGTAATACAAAAACAAGTATATGACAAAAGAATTGAAAAAACAAAAATCAAAAAGCTTAAGTAGTACTAGTAGCGAATTAATTATGTCTCCGTCCACATGCGCGAGGGGATATGATACTGATTGCCAGATTATTCCAAAGCAAAAGAGGTCATCCGCTTTAATCATTACTTTGCTTGCCAATTTATTTATTTATATATATCTATTCACAAGTCACAACTAATGGGTGGTTAGCAGGTTAGATTACTTGATTGTTTGACCATCGAGAGAATGAGAGAGCATCCTGCATGATGCATTGATGCCAATCAACTTGATGAACATGGTATAGCGCATGAGGAGACATATTATAGACACCAATATTTGGACCACTTCTCTTAGTTTATTTTCTATTTTTGAATGAACATATGTTGTATGTTCATAAAGCATGCTATGTCCATTTTATGATGTTATCATGGCATTTTCAAAAGTTTGCAGCCTACCCAGGGACACAGGCTATCATTTGGATCATTCGGTTAATGACAATCTACAGTCCCAAGTTACTACTTTAGGAGTACATAGTTTGGATCGGTTCATGCGGCTAGAGTTCTTTACAATGATGATTTTTTCACGGCTAGCTATAGCTGGATAGCTCTTTTCTCCAGGAGATAAATAGACCTAAGAAAAAAGGAAAGGTAACTAAACTTCTCTTGTTAAGTATGTGTTGTAATAATCAATTTAGAATTACGCATCCACATATAGAGGTATATATTAATGTGATCAGGGTAAAGAATGAATGAAGTCACACGGAAGTCTGTAGTTAAGTGCACCTTACTGAGTTGATATTGTCTTTTGTGCACATGGTGGCATAGTGCCATACTGCCATGTCTTATAAGGTGATTTACCAAGTGTAAGAAAGACGACTACATCTAGCGAGAACTATATAATTACTCGCATAATAATTTTACTCAAACAAGGTCTAAATGTGATCAAAACAGAAACCAAAAGAATGCAATCATTTGTCTCAAAAATTTGGATACTAATATAAGATTATAGGGAATCTTACATTGATAAACTATGCAAGTGTCTTGCCCTCTCAAAGGCTCAAATTTGATGGCAATGAACTCATGCTACACGGAATGAGGTTTTTAGTAAAAGTGATTTAACATTAGAATCTACTTTGATGAAAAAAGAAAAACAACCATATAGTGAAATGTTTGATTAATCCAATTCATACTCTCTTTAAAGCTATTCAGAGATTACAACCAAAAATAAAGACACTTAAAAGAAGAGTCTTTGTCTACACTCTTTAAGCATATCTTGTAAATTTTCCACCTTACAAATACTTGAAATAACAACCGAAAAAACTAAGTACTAAGATATACATAAAGATAAAGAAAATTAAGTGTGAAAAATCAAAGCTCCCATAACAAAATTCTTTTAGTTTTCTTAAGCAAGATCAAAGCCCCACAAAAGGACAAAGTTATGTCCATCCATTTGCAGCACTCTTCACGCCCCCCTCCGCAGTGCATGTGGGTTCAACTCCCCTTCTCTATGTATCCGTGGCACATCTTGATCACTAAACTAACTTTGTAGTGCGTTCTCTCTTACCCCTCTTTCCTCAATTACAAGTTTCCTATTTGTAGCACTCTTCCTACATACCACAAGCTTCCACCTAATCATTTTTCCATCTCTACCTCTCAACTCAAACATACCTTCTTCCAATGGCTAGAGACTCAACATGGCTAAGCAAACTTAAATCCCAAATCTCTCATAAGCTCCTCCATCCAACCGCAAAACTTACTAGATCAAAGTCTAGCAACGTTGGTGTCTTAGCTTTCGAGATCGCGGGCATCTTATCAAAGCTTCTTGCCCTGCACCAATCTCTTTCGGACAAGAACATTGTCCGGTTGAAGAATGAGGCCATCGCGCTAGATGGAGTGCGTAAGATCGTGTCCAATGATGAGTCTTTCCTCTTAGGCTTGGCTTGTGCTGAGATGGTCCAGAACCTCCACGTCATTTCTAAGTTTGTAGCGCGACTAAGCAGTCGTTGCTCAGACTTAGTCCTCCAATCCTTTCCAGAGTACTTAGAGGACTTCGCCACCACGGGGCGTGACCTACATAATTGGGCCGCCCCCTGTGGAAAGGACTTGGATGGAATTGCCCGTAGGGCTGACCGGTACATCGCGGCTACCTCGGCCTTGTACCGAGAGATGGAAGAGCTTAACGTGTTGCAAAATAGCCTTCGGAAAACACCTCAAGAGAGCCTTCTAGAGATCCAGGAGAAAGTCGTGTGGCAAAGGCAGCAAGTTAAGCATGTAAAGGAGAAATGTCTTTGGAACAAAAGTTATGATTCTGTTGTTCTACTGTTAGTTCGCCTGATCTTCACCACTCTTGCACGAGTCAAGTTTGTGTTCGGCATCAGCAATACTTACTACTCTCACCCAAACACGCTTCCTCGATGTCTTTCCACCTCGGCCACTGTCTTCCCTTCATCCGATCACAACAATTCTAATCACAATCTTTTCATCTCAGGACCCTTAACAGCTACCCCACCAGCTCATACCCGTCCAACCAAGAGCACAAGGATTATCCGAAGCGGGTTCTTCGAGTCCAGGACCAAGGACATCGTCCACCCGCCCCCAACAACATTAGGGGCGGCGGCCTTGGGACTACACTACGCTAACTTGATCATCGTCCTAGAGAAGATGATCAAGTCACCCCACTTAGTGGGGCTAGACGCAAGGGAAGATGTTTATGCTATGCTCCCCAGTAGCATAAGATCTTCCCTCCGCGCTAGGCTAAAGGGGGTCGGTTTTTCAGCAACCGACCCCCAGTTAGCCGGAGAGTGGAAGGATGCACTTGGAAGAATTCTTGCTTGGTTAGGACCCTTGGCTCATAACATGATCAAGTGGCAAAGCGAGAGGAGCTTTGAGCAGCAAAATCTGATGCCCAAGTCAACCAATGTTATGCTGTTGCAGACATTATTTTTTGCCAATAAAGAGAAGACTGAAGCTGCCATTACAGAATTGCTTGTTGGGTTGAATTATATTTGGAGGTTTGAGCGAGAAATGAATGCCAAAGCCTTGCTTGAGTGCTCAAATTTCTTCTTCAATAACCACAAATTAGCACAATCTTAGCTCTTTTAGTCCTTTTTTTTTTTTTCTTAGTTCCTTTCCTTCATTGGGTCGGTTAATTGGATTATAGTTTTGATATATCTTAGGCTTGAATTGATACGATGGTGGAATTTTGAGATCTCATTGATGAGACCAATTGAAGGGTCTGCTAAGGCATCTGACCTTGAATCTGTATAGCTTGTAAGACTACTGCTATAGTATAAAAGTTTGTTGATGTACATGAGATATAATTATTGAGTGGAATGGAATTTCAATAGATTAACCATAATAAGCTCAATTCTGCTTCTTCTGACTATATTGGTTCTGCGCCATGTGGTATAGTTCTTAATCTTGCTGTATACTATTATGATAGATCACAGCTTGTTATTCTTTGGCTTGACCAGTACTGCCACATCTAAGGCAACATTCAGTCAGTCAGCTGAAATTCGGACACTGATTCTTAACTGGCTGTGCTCACTTTATTATATTAAGGCCTCAACGTAACATGTTTCTGATCCTATATCATTGTTAGAGGGAGCATTTTTTATTTTATTTTGGGTGTACCATGTAAGAATTATATTAAGCACCAACCACCCTCTTTAGATACACACGGATACACATAGGCAATTTGGTATACCTCGCTCAAACGATGACAGGACTCGTAAAGAGTTCACCTTCTGAAACAGGCCTCTTTTACCAAGTCACAATCAAACATTACATACGCCATCAAACCAATACTGATCTCGACTATGAAGGGCTATACAATTATCAGACATAACGTACTTTACTAATTTCCAAGAAAGCATTAAAGATTGATCAATTCTATACTTCTTTCGTTTCATATCAAATGCTACAATAACACAACGAACCGCTCAAATCACCAATCTTTGAGACTTGCTACCTTTTTCCTTCTCAAAAACCATATAACATGTCATATCACCACTAATTGTACAACCAGTCCGAAATAAAAGCAATGCACCAGCTACTATAATTACACTGAAAAAACAGATGGTGATGGGTCTCAGACTCTTATACACAAATGATGCACACAATTCATCATCACAGACGCCTATGAAAAAGTTTGGTTTTTTTTTTTCCACTTCAAGCTGATCAAGAAAATATAGCGAAGAATAAAACCATGCTAGTATATTTTGAATATATTCCAACACACATGGTATCATCTCGCCTTACTCATTGGACCAATCAGAAAGTCATATCCCGAAGCTACAGAATAACGAGCAACACTGTTCAACCACTTATCCCCAAAGTCCTGATGAATATATAGAAGTTACAAATTGATAAATGTTAGTAATTTTTAAGTGAATATGCTTAGTTTGGCTAACACATACTTGAGAGTTGAGACTAGTTGCATATACACACATTAGGTGAATTTTAAACACAATATTGAGAATGTTGCTCATTTTAACTTGCAAGATAAAAATAATGCGATTATGCATGTCAGCATCTCATTCTCAACTAGGTTCTTACCAAACTTTTAGTGTAATACAAATAATAAATATTGATTTCTCTTGCGCATGGAGCTGTCATTTAGAAGTAGCAAATGGGAACTAGTAACTTGCACTAGTTGTGACTAACCAAATTTAACATCGTCTTACAGTCATGAGGTTTGTTAGGTTACGTATTGAAATAATTGATTATCATTTCGGTAAACAATTTGTACTAGCCAAAAGTCTGTAATGTTGCGTATTGGCTTGATATTTTATATAGAATAATCAAGAACAAATTTCTAGTGCTACGGGCTATGAGAAAGGAGAGAGACTTTCGATGTGAAGTAGTCAACAATTCTGAAAGTGGAGTAAGATTTTATGAACAACAGCGAAGAGAATCTCCATTATCGAAGTAATCGTACTTCGCAGAATGATTTAGTGCTCCCAAATGGTCAAAGGTCTAAGGTACTCGCTTTCCCTCGGTAGCGAATGTGCTTATATAAAGTAGATTTTACAATATAGATAGATAGGCATCAAGCATACAGTTTATTAATTACTTTCGGCTAAATGGCAAAAAACAAGTTTCACTTTTGGCCACGTTTATTTTCAAGACCATGAGATGATCCTCGTAGACCAGTATTTTTTATGCCTTGGGTTGAATATTATTCAACACGTTGGTGCCTTGGTGGTCTTTGTTTACGTAATACACTTGAATTATATTGGGCACCTCTCATGAGTCATGATGCTCCATGTATCGAAGTAAATATGGATATGTATAAAATATATATTTGGCGAATATAAACACTATATTTAGTAAATGTGTATATTAAAATACTTGATAAATATGTATTGTATACTTGGTAAATATGTATTATATACTTGTGAACTGAATTATATGATAGGTGAAACTATATCATACTATGTATGTTATAATTGTTAATCATTAATTTACGTGCATATGTATTGCTATAATGATGAATATGATATGCATGAAGTATCATATAAGGGGTGCGCAATATTACAATTGGTAATTTCGTGTTGAAAAATATAGACTTTATTATTGGTAAATTGTGCATTTGATGTATTATCTCGGGTCTCTTTCCTTGTTCGAAAATATAACGATTGCAACCTACTTTATATTGGAGTATAACTGTAGCATTTGGCAATGTCATTTCTTCTTCTTGATAGTTTCAAGATGTGTTTATCGCTCGATTCGAGGTTATGCATAATGGACAAAACCGATTTTTTGTGCTATGTCTAGGCTACTTTTTGTCAATTTTCTTGTTCCATTTACCATTATATGTGTCTAGAATGCCTCCTGTCAATTTTCGTCCAATTCTATTTCGGGGCCGAAACGGGGTTTTTGCGTGGGTTATTGTCCACAAAACCGGCTTTTTGGAGTCGATTTTTGATTTTTTGGGAAATGCTCCGAAAGTGACCAAGCATGCTCAAAGGGTAAATTGGAGCATAATTATAGTATTTGACAATATCATTGTCCTTCTTGATAGTTTCACGGTGTATTTGTCGCTCGATTCGAGGTTATACATAATGGACAAAACCGATGTTTGTGCTATGTCTAAGCTACTTTTAGCCAATTTTCTTGTTCCATTCACCATTATATGTGTCTATAATACCTCTTGCCAATTTTCGTCCAATTCTATTTCGGGGCCGAAACGAGGTTTTTGCGTGGGTTATAGTCCACAAAAGCCGGCTTTTTAGTCGATTTTTGATTTTTTTGAGAAATGCTCTGAAAGTAACCAAGCATGCTCCTAAGGTATATTGGAGCATAATTATAGCATTTGGCTATGCCAATCATCCTTCTTCATAGCTCACGGTGTGTTTATCGCTCGATTAAAGGATGTGCATAATGGACAAAACCGATTGTTTGTGCTATGCATAAGCTACTTTTAACCAATTTTTTGGTTCCTTTCACCATTATATGTGTCTATAATGCCTCCTGCCAATTTTCGTCTAGTTCCATTTCGGGGCCGAAACCATGTTTTTGCGTGGGTTATAGTCCACAAAAACCGGCTTTTTGGTCGATTTTTTATTTTTTGATAAATGCTCCAAAAGTGACCAAGCATGCTACTAGGGTATATTGGAGCATAATTTAAGCATTTGGCAATGACATTCCTCCTTCTTGATAGTTTCACGGTGTGTTTATCGCTCGATTTGAGGTTATGCATAATGGACAAAACCGATGTTTGTTCTATGCCTAAGCTACTTTTAGCCAATTTTCTTGTTCCATACACCATTATATGTGTCTAAGATGCGTTTGCCAATTTTTGTCTAATTCCATTTTGGAGTTGAAACGAGTTCATAAAAACCAGCTTTTTGGTTCGATTTTTGATTTTTCGGAAATGCTCCGAAAGGGACAAAGCACTCCTAGGGTATATTGGAGCATAATTGTAGCATTTGGCGGTCATTCCTCCTTCTTGATAGTTTCACGATGTGTTTATCGCTCGATTCGAGGTTATGCATAATGGACAAAACTGATGGTTTTGCTATGCCTAAGTTACTTTTACCCAATATTCTTGTTCATTTCACCATTACATGGGTTTAGGATGTCTTCTGCCAGTTTTCGTTTAATATCATTTCGGGGCCGAAACGAGGTTTTTCCGTGGGTAGTCCACAAAAACCGCCTTTTTGGGTTTTTTTTTTTTTTTTGTTCCCAAAAAACTGTTTGGAAGGTCACCAAGCATTCTCCTAAGTTATATTAGAGCATAATTATAGCATCTGTGTATGACATTCCTCCTTCTTGATAGTTTCACGGTGTGTTTATCGCTCGATTAGAGGATGTGCATAATGGACAAAACCAATTGTTTGTGCTATGCAAAAGCTACTTTTAGCCGATTTTCTTGTTCCATTCACCATTATGTATTTATATATGTCTAGGATGATTCCTGCCAATTTTCGTCCAATTCCATTTCGGGGTCGAAACGAGGTTTTTGCGTGGATTATAGTACACAAAACGGGCTTTTTGGTCGATTTTTGATTTTTCGGAAAATGCTCCGAAAGTGACCAAAAACTTATCTAGAGCCCTGACTCAAAATTTTGTGAGATATGGTAGGCGGCATCCTAAACACTTAGAATGAACTATGAAATCAAAAACATAACAAAAAATAACTCACATCATTGTTTTTGTCCATGATGCGGATGTCCAATTAAATATTGAAACGTTTGTATGTTCTCATGCACATATTAAGCGTTAAACATGTCGTAATCTTATTAATACAAATGAATAATGCTTTCTAATAATACTTCTAGTTCTCCTTCATCTACTATATCAAAAAAAAAAAAAAAAGTTCTCCTTCATCTACAATTGGCCTATCCAAGGTCCATTCTAACACTAACTAATGGCACACGTAACGACTGGGTCGTTTCAATGCTACGCAGTTGAAGGTCGGAAGTAAAGTCTCTTACTACCTTTGAAACAAGGATTCTCAAGCCCAAATGGTCCTGAAGACCAGGGCTTCGGTCCATTTGGTTACGGAAGGTAAGGTCACTTGTTATATTCAGGACCAGTCTCAACCATCTAAGTAGGTTGACCAACCTACAGGCTGTCAGGCTTCAACTTAACAAATATTAGCCCAACGACACTGACATTTTTATCAAAGTCAAGAACTGAAAGCAGAAAAAATAAGTTCTAAATGTTAACTTTATTAAGTCAGCCTTGTTATATTAAATAGATTAAGGTGGTTACATCACCATATTGAAGGTCACATAAGGTCATATACAAACCAATTCAATACGAATTAATTAATGCATTCACTATGACTTCATTCACCAAAATGTATTCCCACAAAGCATTGGCCTAATTGCACCAAAAAAAACAAAGCATTGGCCTAAGAATCAAACTCCATTCAACAAAATGCATCCATATTAAAAGAAAAAATTGACTTCAAAATAAAGAATACTAATAACTAATTACAATAATAGCTTCTGTAGACAAAAGAAGTTATCGATGAGTAGTAAGACCACGCAAGAATAAAAACCGAAATCCATCACCATAGATTAAGATGAATATAAACCTCCCTTATCATCTAGGTTAGCTAACTTTTCACAACTCAACACTCATTCTGGGGCTAGAAGTAGCATAACAATCTCCTAGTGGAGCACCACCAACTATGGAATTCCATATGTCCAAATTGTATTAAGAAGAGGTTTTAGGCGCAGCCACACAAGCTAGCACTAAGTAAGTGGGATTTGAGACAGATAGTTCATAGTAGCTAGGTTAGAAGTCAGTAGACCAAATCCAAGTTGGCAGAATTGCAACCAAGTGACGTGAAAACTGCGGTTAGGTAGGTTGACTTGATCTCCCTCCACGCACGAAAATGGCAGGGTTAACAGGATAATTTAGTTGCTTAATCATCTAACCCACTTACTCAACTACTACTCTAGGCGTCTAGCTAGTATATAGGGAACTCAGCAAGCCACATAATACACTCCATTAGAAACTAGAGTCATACCTCATACGCATAGGACATCCCACAATGGAAGACAAAGAAAACCAAGATAAAAAGAGTCCAAATATAATTAAGCAACAGATTACGGTACCATTTCTGTGGGAAGAAAGGCCAGGAGCACCAAAGAAAGATTGGAAGCCGAAAGATGAGCCTTTAACTCCAGTTCCCAACCCAGTCAAGTACATTGCTTCTGTTCCCTTTAAATGGGAAGAGAAACCCGGGACTCCACTCCGGTGTTTTGCGCCGGAATCCAAAGAGCATACGACTCGAGAAACAGTGCCAGAAAACAGAAGCCTACCTCTACCTCCAGCATACTTTACCATGTACGATAATGACAGTGACGAAGAAAGTTCCTACGGTGATGACTATGATAACCAGGAATGGATGTCGGAACTGGATTTTGATGCGCTCAGCATCCAGTCAGAGGAATCCTTTTGCTCGGCTCCCTCCCTCCTGGAAAATCGTCTCACCCCCAGAAAGGCGATACCTTCTGCTGTACCCCTGCAGAACCCATTCATACAGCAGAATGAGAGGCACGCCGAGACTGCTTCTTCACCAGAAAGTAACAGCAGTCCAAGCAGCTGTGCGACTAGAAATACAAGTTTGAGGGGTGCTGATTTCTTGCAGCACCTTTTCCCACTGTACCCACCAAAATCTGGCTTCCTTGACATAGAAAATAGCTCTGAACAGAATGGTCATGCTCAGTATTCTCAAAAGAGACTTCCTACCTTGCCAGAAAACAAGAAACTTCTTGGTGAACTTGGACACAGTGTTGTAATTAAAAGGCCATTGACCTTGGGAGAGCTGATTTTAGCGAGTCGGAGGAGAAGTTACCGCAGGAAGGCAGTTCAAATGAAGAAAAAGAATCCGCAAAAGGTAGCTTTCCAGGCCATACACTCACACTTCATGTTAGCTCACTAGTCACAACTCACAAGTATGATCACATTTGCTTCGCAGCAATATTGAATAGGGAGCATTTTTTCTCAGTCTACAAATGGACAAAAATAGGCCAATTAGCCTTTACTTGATGCCTTCTTATATACATGAACTGTTCATTAAATGACTTGCCTGGTTGGAAAATGGCAGGACTTCAAACAGAACAAACCTCACGGATGCTTCAATGTGGGAGACAGCGGTGAAAGACTAGCAAAACTGTTCGGGAAGGATCTTCTGACATTAAAACTCTCTTAGATGAGCACTTCATGGATTTTCAGTTTCACGTGTGCAAGCTGTTTCTTTTATCTTTAGCAGGAGTTAATTTTTCACTGTATGATCTTAGCTTGTAATAAAAACTTCAGGAGTGGTGTTGGCTTGGCCAGCATATTGTGTCTCGGTATTTTCTTCTTCGTAAATTTCACCTGTATTGCTGTGCTGCAGCGGAACTCATGGTCTTCAGGTGTTTCTAAGGACTCCTCTATTGCAGACCCTTCACCACTTTTGCATAGCTCTTGAGAATTCTGAACTTACAGTACCAATTGATTTCTAAAGATTCCTGGGTAGGAAACATTTTGGCTTTCCATTGACAAAGAGTACAATACCAAATTACAGCATATTATTCATAGCTGGCTATTCATTTTCCATATCATTCGCTTCAGAACTTATCTTCATCTCATTAATCAGTCCACTTAATAACAAAACCAGTTCATCCATCACAATTTCAGGTGATCCTCTGACCGAAAATTCACGAACGACACCGTCAACTTCAATCATGCTGGAGCCAGGCATATCCTTCGTTATTCCTTTCTCTTGCATAATGCTTCTGACTCTCTTTACATCATTAAATCTACCACCTTTGGCATATATATCACAAAGATTAATGTAGAAAGCATGGTTAAGGGGATCCAGATCAACTAATCTCCAAGCAACCCTTTCCCCTAGCTCTACGTTCTTGTGCATCTGACAGCCACCGAGTAATGCACCCCACACGTAGACATCGGGTTCGACCAGCATACCACTGATGACCTTTTCTGCCTCATCAAACAGGGCAGCTCTACTGAGTACATCAACCATACATGCATAGTGATGAACACGGGGCTCAATGGCGTAAACACGTCTCATCATATCAAAGCATCGGCGACCTTCCTCTACTAAGCCAGCATGAGCACATGCTGAGAGAAGCCCAACAAAAGTGACATGATTTGGCTTCACCCCTTGCACATCCATCTCGTGTAGAAGACTCAAAGCTTCTGCCCCATACCCATGAAGAGCATAGACCGAGATCATGGCCGTCCAAGCCAAAACATCTTTCTTAGACATTGCTCTGAAAATCTCAACCGCTCTTTCTACGTGCCCACATTTACCATACATGTCAATCAACGCCGTTGCAATCACCATATCAAACTCCAACCCGCTCCTCTTCAAGTAATCATAAACCCAATTCCCATAATGAATCGCGCCAAGAGACGCACAGGCCGAAAGAACACTAGCAACAGTAATCTTATCAGGCCGAACCACCCCATCCCCGCTCCCTTGCATCTCTCGAAACAACTCCAAAGCAACCTTTGGCCGACCACCTTGAACAAAACCTGTGATCATAGAATTCCAAGTATAAATACTCCTCTTCTCCATCCTCCTAAACATACTTAATGCTAAATCAAGCCCCCCATTCCTCAAACACCCAACGATCATCGAATTCCACGATATGACATCTCTCTCAGACATTTCATCAAACAACCTATACGCACAACCCATAAACCCACATTCAGACAACAAAATTATCATACAATTCTGCACATACAAATCATCATGGAACCCAAATTTCACAACTTGACCATAAACAGACATACCCAATAACCCATCAACCCTTCTAGTACACTCCTTTAATAAAAATGGAAAAGTAAGTTTATCAGGGTTAATCCTATTTCTCAACATTTGTACATACAATGTTAAAGAAGGGCATAAATTTATTGACTGCCCATGATAATTTTTAGTAGCATAAGCTCTAATAAGTGCATTATAAACAAAGATGTCAACTTTACTCAAATTATTGAAAATTTTAGTTGCATGATTAAGGTTTCCTGATTCTGATATTGCACAAAAGAATAAAAGACGAGTAGTGAGGAAATAACGGTCGTTTTCAGAAATGTAAGGGGATTTTATGACATGGGTATGGATTTGTTTGAGCTCTTTCATGTTCTTGCATTGGTTAATTAAGTATGCAATTGGATTTTTTAGGAGTTTATACTTTGGTTCACTCATTGTTTCCTTCCCTAAAGCTTGGAGGTCACATAAAAGGCCTTTTTTTTTTTTTTTTTTTGAAAGGAGCGCATTAAGTCGCATGTAAAAATCAAACCCGCAACCTCATGATTGGGTAAGATAGCTTGAGCTAGTTCTCTTCTTATAAAAGGCCATCTTTTGTTATCTACTGGTCAAATGATATCTATACTCCGAAAATGTTATTTTTACACTACATTTAATAAGTGAAATCACATTTGTGCGACATTAACCTTTTTTATCACCATTTAGTAAAATCGCATTTCTGCCCTACTATGTCATCAACAGCTATGCGCTACTAATTTCTCGTTTATTTTTCGGTGTTCTTGCCATGCATTTGCCTTTGGTGCCCCTGCATGGCAAGCCAAAGCAAAGGAAGATCGTTGATGGTAATTTGCCTAGGAAAGACATGGCTAGCCAAGGTTTAGTAAAGGCAAAGGCCCGCCTAAAGAGGTCATGGCATGGGAAGCCAAGGCATGGAAATCCAAGGGGCACCAAAAGCAAAGGCAGCACCATAGACCAAGGCTTTACGTGTCCACATGCCCCAAACATACTCCTATGGTCCCTAGGTGCATGCTAGGTCACTTTCGGGAATTTTTTCGGAAAATCAAAAATCGACCCAAAAAGCCGGTTTTTGTGGACTATTATCCACGAAAAAACCTCGTTTCGGCCCCGAAATGGAATCGGACGAAAATTGGCCAGAGGCATCCTAGACACATAATGAAGAATGGAACAAAAAAATTGGCAAAAAGTAGCCTAGTCATAGCCCAAACCATTGGTTTGGAAAAAAGTTCGCCGA